>NEWO01001872.1:0-31619 GCA_003013225.1 Phalaenopsis aphrodite
TTTTTCTTCAATACAATTTGGTTGTAATAATCTATTTTTTCAGTACAATCATATTTTACTTCATATTTTGACATGACTTTAGTTATTGGATGCTTATTGATTTAGTACAACTTAATTGCGTTAAATTTTTTCTTTAGTACAACCATATTTTACATCATATTATAACATAAAATTTATAATTTTTTCTATTATAAAAAATGATTGTACTCAATTTTTTTTTCGGTACAACCATGTTATGCACTATATTTTAACTTGAAAATTGCTATTTAGATGTTTATGTCTTCAATACATTATTGTTGTACTCTAGTTATTCTTCAATATAACCATGCTTTAGCATGATATAAGTCATTTTGTACGTTATTTTTTTTGCATAAAGTAATTGTATCAATTTTTTCTTCATTATAACCATGTTGTACACCATATTATGACTTGAGATTAGTTATTTGGATGTTTATTTCTTCAGTATAATATAGTTGTACTTAAGTTTTTATTTATTACACTACAAAAAGTTTGGCTTTTTTTTACGGCAACAATCCCTCATTTATGATAAGAAAATCGTCGCTTTTAATGTTCCAAATGGTTTTTCGAAGGTTTTAAGCTCGTAGGTAAAACACTTGTCGGTAATTTCAAAGCTGGCCGATATTATGATGGTATAAATATACTGATGGTTATCCAAAAATTTAATATTATAGTTTTTCTTTGAGAAAATTCAAGTCGTTGATAATTCTCTATTCGTATAACCGACAGTTCATCCATTGCTAATAATGATGGCATAGATGTCAGAAAAGTGTGGCACTCGTCGGTTTCTTAAAGCACGTATAATCATCTGTTATGCATTGTTTATGAGTCGTTTTCATAACTGGCCGGTTAACTATCAGAAAAGTGTCGCACCCGTTGGTTTTTTGATGCAGCTTATGCTATCAGTTATGTGTCGGTTAGGCATTTATAAAAATGCCCATTGGCCAGCAATCGGTTTTGCCTGCGGATAAGTTTGGAACAGTCATAAAATCAACGGTAAGTCACTGGAAACTTGTAGCATAAGGAAAAAATAAATTACATCTTTCGTATTTACGTTACCACACCTGTTATCACAACATGTAATATACAATTTCAAACATTGAATGAAATATCATAGCTGTCAAATAGTAAATTATTTAATCAAATAATAAAATACAGTTATGCTAAAATATGAACATCACTATTTAAAAAAAATATATGTCCAAATATATACATAAACATTAAAAGAAAAAAGAAAAATGCCCCTCTTATTTATTCTTCTCTATCTCGTTAATCTCATCCTCATCGTCCTCCACCTCTTTCTCCTCCAATGTTGTCGCAGTCTTGCCACGCTCCCTCTTCCGTTATCAGAAGGAATCCAAGTCGGCATTCAACTTGGCCTCATGTTGGCCTCTAGCTTCGAACCCATATGAAAGAAGCGAGCCTCCATCTCGGCAAAGAATGCCACAACACGCCTGAAGATCTTCTCAATATATGTGGTACCTGTAGAGCTGCAAATATACTAGTGGAGGGGTGAGCGTTCTAGGCAAACCCCTGCTGTGGTACCGGTACAACCGTAGACTCGATCATTCTTCTTCCTTCTAGCAAACTCCTTCCACAGGTCATACTCAGAAGGATCACACTCGTAGATCGCAATACATCCTGACACCTGGGATCGTCTCTCCTTCTGTTGCTGGAATCTCTCATGCAAACAAAAGTTGTTACATTCAATTAGATCTAACATGTATTAACATCAAACTAGTTTAGCTTGGGAATTATTATCGTCAAACTAGGACTAGTCGGACTGCCTCTTGTGGGTGCGCTCATGTACATCGACGGTGGAGGGCTTTTGTCCAATCTCCACAGTCTGTCCATAAAATAAAATAGTTTGAATACATCTTCAAACTATAGAAAATCTTATTGAATAAATGAAACCTTATTAGCCTCTGCTTGTATTTCATATAGAATACATCTTCGAACAATAGAAAATCTTATGTCAGTGTGCTTGGATGGCCCCATGCCTCCACAGTCCGACAACTTATTTTGCTTTCCCGGCTCCCTCTTCCTATAGTAGTCTGGAGAATCTTAGATCCTAAGCAACGTGAAAAAAAATCATTTATGAACCACATAAGATGTTGTTGCTATTTCTGAATATCTCAAAACATGTTTAGTAGGCGATTGATGCTCTTGTGCTCTGGATGTGCGCCTCGTGCTCAAGATGCTAGTAGAACTATTTTTGTAAATATTACTAAGATTGTTTAGATTGATAAATAAATTAAAAAAAACTTAAGTTATTAGTGAATGACACTTACTGCAAACTTATGCAGCCAAAGATTTCAAATGGCCATTGGGATCTCATTCCACAAAAACTATATTGACTCGTATTGCTCTGAATGATATCCCAAATAGCATGAATAGTCTGGGACGGATGGTAGAACCTTAAAACAATAATTTGTTAATTTTATATATAATTGAAAAATAAAAAATTTACTAACAATATCTTAAAAAAACTTACGTGTTATTGACAACATTGATACGGTAGCTATTGCCTGTCAAGTCTAGTAATCTGGATAAAATCCCTGATAGTATAGATCATATTTCTCTTTGTCAGGCATTAGGTGGGCTCTATTTTTGTATTTTGAACGTGGACACCAAAACTTACACTTAGATAGGTAAACCAACAGTTGAGAGCAGCCGCCACAAATCCTCGATACCATTCAAGAACTCCTAGATGATCCCTTTTCTCTCTGAATAAAGTTTGTTGTACATCCACGATCTCGATATATGAATATCCATGTGTACCTTCAAACACAAGAATAATAAACACATTATAAAAAACATTCAGTTGAATACATTATATTTAATTATTTTGGTATATCTACTGGTCGATTGGTAACAAAAGGTTATGAAACCTGATAATAATCAATGAGTTTTAAAAGGAGCAAACATTTTAGATAGCTTTGAAGTCAGCACGTTAACATCTTCCTGAGGCAGTTAGGCCTATCGAAGATTGGTTATTAACAAACATTTTGTTCATATTTCCCTCTAATCTCGGTTGTCACTGTAGCTACAACAACTCTTTCATGAGCATGTTTTTTTGATATTTTCTCTATAAATGTAAATCCACTTATCCAACTAAATATTCTCGTCTCAACAACTCTTACTAAATGACTTTCACATGATACTTTAAGAGTCTAGTTAAAAGTTGCAGAGACGAGAATTCTTAGGTTTATGATTAGCTCTTCACTTGGAGACAAAATATGATAAAAATATATCTGTGTGAAGGCTAATGTAGCTGTAGTAGCATGCAATATTAGAGGGAGTCGTCCTAATGGATTGAGAATCAATGTTCGATCAATAATGATCTTTGACGGAACTTATATTACTAAATATCAAACGATCTGACTTATAATAGATATAATGTTTAGATCTAATATTTTCTGTCACCATAGTTACACCAATTTCACGTGTTTATTTCTTTCACGTTTTATTTTCCAAATGGTAAGTCAATCATAGCACTAAACATACTTGTCGTCGCAAACCCCATACATGATTGACTGCACACTTGAAAATATATTCATAGAAGGAAATATTTAATATGATTAAAGAGTTTTCACTGCATTCTCAAGTACAAAATCTAATTTTCATAGTTAGAATGAAAATTTACATTGAAATATAAGTTTCTAGCTCCAAAATGGAAATTCACTTCAAAATCTAATTCGCATTGCCAAAATGGGAATTGAAGAATGGAATTTAAATTTTGATTTGAATTTCAATCATGGAACTGGTAAATTAGATTTCAAAGTGAATTTTCATTATGACTGTGAAAATTAGATTTCATGATGGAGGATGGAGTGAAAACTCTTACATCATATGAAATATTTTATTCTAAAAAAATATTTCCAAGTGTCCAGTCATCACATAAGGGGATGCGGTGACGATAATGTCTAGTTTTATGATTGGCATTATAGTTGGAAACAAAATACGAAATAAATATGCTTATGATAAGGTTGGAGTAACAATAGTTGCAAGATATATTAGAAAGAGACATCTTAAAGTATAAATAAACCGTCATAATTATTTTTCTTAACACAAAACAATAATCACTGCTCGAAAATTGAATAATTTTAATTTTGACTTAGATTTCTTTAGAGCCGACAACAGTTAATCTTAAATCAGAATTTTATCAACTTACTTAGGTTATTAGGGCTATCGACAATTGATAATCTGCGAACAATTATCAATATTTTATCTCTAATCTTGTTTGTCATCATTGCTACACGAACTCATTCAAGAGTATATTTCGTTCACATTTTCACTACAATTGTAAAATCAGTGATCCGTATGGGGTATGCGATTGGTTTTTCACTTGGAGACAAAATATGAAACAGTTATATCTATGAGAGGGCTTGTGTAGCTACAATGACATACACTATTGTAGCCTTAATCAATTATGAATAAATGTTTGACAGTTTAATGATCTTCAACAAAACTAACATTACTAAGATGTTAAACAATCTGACTTCGAATTGAGATCATGTAGGTTCTAAATAAGTTTGATATGTAGCTTTCAAATAAATTTAATCCAAATTTTTGGCTCGTACCATGGTGTATTTATTCCAACTCGAGTTTCATGTGTGATCCAAACTTAGAATCAATTTTTGAATGATTATTGTTTTTCTAACTAATTTCTATTTCGTATTTGACACGTACCTTAAGATTTGATAATTCTTGATTTGCAAGATTTATTAAAATCAATTCAAATAAATCTTGCTTTCAACCGAATAACCCTTTAATCAAAAGGCCAACATTACACACCATAGAACATTACAAGTCTCACCACCATCTTATAAAGTTTTCCTTTAAATCAAAGCAGTATTATCTATCACACAATAGGCTGGATGCATTCCTCCACCTCAACCAGCCAACTTGAAATCTACAAATCACATCCCCATCTATATCACCTAAACATTGAACGAGAGACCGAAGATATCTAAAACATTGACATTTTTTAATGATTTGACCACCCGTAGTTACAACTCTGCCATTAGAGCTGCTACCATTAAAATTATATTTCATGTATTCAGTTCTAGATCTACTCAAACGAAGTCCTTTAGACTCCAATGTCGACCTTTATAAATTAAGGGGGTGTTTGGTATAATCTCTTTAATAGGATTTAAGTTAGCTCTAATTAAATCAAGCAAAACACCAAAAATAAGTTAGACAAATCTGCCTTTAAGGTAAATCTATTTTTGGTTGTTCTGTTTATTAAATTTGGATTTAGTAAATCAACTTATTAATTGGATTTAATGGATTTATTGCAAGAAAAAAATATTTCAAATAGATTTAAGCCAAACTCGTCAAATGGATTTAACTAGATTTAATCTTAATTGAACCAAACACCTCAAATAGATTATGCTAAACACCTCAATTTAGCCCAAGAGCTTCAACTTCTCTAAATCTCATAAATAAATCCGGTAAATTATGCTTCCTACGGGATTCGGAAAATCCAAGATTTAAGGCAAAATGGAGTAGAAACATGATTAAGAACATGTAGGATTTGCATAGGAATTTTTGTCATTTGGCAGGATTTCGCTTAAATCCTACATGAATCTTGTACGAAACAGTCCCTACATAATAAATGGATTTAACTTGAGTTGAACCAAACATAATTTCAGATTTAATAATATTTAAATTTAATAAATCTAGATTTGTCAGATTTAGTAAATCCTATTTAACATAAATTCTACTTACAGCCAAAACCCCCTAGTCTCATCAATAAGAAGGATATCAATGATAAAAAGCATACGCCTAGGAACATCCTCATTTAAATGTCCAGTACGAGCATCCATAACTAAAGCAAAAGGATGACTGGCCATACCTGTGAGTATCGAAGCGGAGGAGTCACTAGAGCTCGAGTCACTGAAGCTGGGATTGTTGAAGGTGTGGTCGTTGGGGTGCTGGAGTCGCCAGGAGAAGGGAGGAGAGAGTTAGGGCACATGGAGAGACCAAGACCTTGGGAGAGAAGACTAGGGCAAGGCCGGGGACATCGCGATTTTAGTGATATAAAGGATTCTTTCCAATGTCTTACAAACATCATAAAATCTGTCGGTTATTAGTATTAATACCAAAGGCATTTTCCATTGCTTATTAAAAATCCTCATATGTTAACACCCCACAAAATGGTAGATTTGTAAATAACCGACGATGTAAGGCCATTGGGTAATATTCGCTTAATCGACAGTAAAATGTGTCGATAATAAAAAAAAAATTGTCGGAAATAATTACTGTTGAGAAGCGACGACATGTCTTGTTGCTATCAGAAGTAACTCATCACAAAAACCCTCAGAAAATAGGACATTTTTATCGACGTAAGTTTAAACCATCAGTTTTGTAGTCGGTTTTAGCACTTTTTCTTGTAGTGTTATGATCATGCTGTACACCATCACATGACAAGATATAGCATTTTAGATATCTTTCTTTAGCACAACTTTTTTGCACACCATCCTATGATATAAGATATGGCATTTTGGAAGTTTTTTTTTCAGTGCAACATGGTTGTATCTATGTTTTTATCGGTACAACTATGTTGTACACCATCTTATGATAGGATATGACATTTTGGATGTTTTTTCTTCAGTACAACATGCTTGTACTCTTATTTTATTTCAGCATAACTATGTTGTACTCCATAGTTTGATATAGGATAATCATATTATCATTTTGTCTTACTTGCTTATAACGTACATGAAGTATTTAATTATTTTTTTTTTCTTTTAGATTACTAACCAGCTTGCTAGGTAATGACTAATAAATATATTACTTTCAAGTGCAAACAATCCCCATTCAAAGCAATTTATGATAAATTAGTCGACCACATTACTGATTAAGTTGTAGAAATTATAAGATCACTACATGTTCATCTTTTTCTAAGGTTGATGTCTCTTCAACAATATGTATCACTGACACTGCAACTTCTGGGATGTTGGAATATTGAGAGCATATTTTTCAATTTTGGTTGACGTGAGCTGGGATTCACTACATTGATGGTTTGGTTGCCTAATCAAGGAGTAGTGTTTTGGGATAAAGAGTCTTCGTCTAGTTTAAATTCCATTATTTTTTAAAATAAATTAATAACACAAACCTCTAAATAATAATAATAAATTTATTAGTACATTCATAAATTTTTTAATTACATATTAAATTTTTTCATATCATATAAAATACCTAGGGATCTTTTTTGTTTTTTTGCTAGAAATGTGCATGAGTTTTCAAGCTAAATATAATTGGTCAGATGCTAGTAAATCAAATTTTCATTATAATAGAGAAGCTATTGTCTCAGACAACTTTTGGCTACATGAGTGGATATGTCATTTTAATAATGGTGATCATATTTTAATATCATGTTATTTGACATTATATTTGAGTGTACTATCTAAATCTTATTTTCTTTGTTATGCGTGTCTAGTTTTTTCAGCACACAAATCCTGTGATTCCTACCATGCAACACTCAAGATCTCGTATAATACGATGGTCCTAGTAGGTGGCATAGAGAAAAAAAGTGTGCAGTGATATTCTTTCACAATAACATCATGATTAGGTATATGTTATTGCAGTTAACATAGATGCTTATTTTCTTTAAAATAATCATTGATACAGTTTCAAAATGAATGTCTACTATTTTGTTCAGGCTTTTTTACTCATTTAAGTATATAATTATCGAATAATTAGCTTTATTAGTTGATAACTATGTAATTTAATATTCCTCAAGCCGGCCATTTTCTCCATCCCCTAAATCTTGATGGAGTTACCACCATTTAGATTGGTTAACTACTATTGTTGTCCCATTATTAAAATAAAGGGCCACCTTCTCCAGATAGTCCTATACATAGTCCTCTACATAATCTTGTGCAATCATATACATGGTCATACACATAAAGAAGATTTTTAGTTAATAAAATGTCTTGAGTGCAGAGCTACAGAGTTTGTATCAACTCAAGACTGTTTAAATCTGTAGCTACAGTCAATTTAGTGCTCATGGATATTTAAATAGTCTTGAGTAGTAGAATACGTGTTGTTGAGCATTAAAGAGCAAATAAGTCGGCCCAAGCCCAATCAATACCTATCTAGATGCACAACATAGGGGAAGAGTCAGTTGATGAGCACACCCCAATTGAAGAACACAATATCAGGAAAAAAGCAACTTGTATGTAAAAGAATAAGTAAACCTCCTCTCCAGTCAACCCCAATCCATGAGATAATAAGCAGCAACATAGTCAAATCAATAGCAAGCAAGTTGTAAGCTTCACCTATAATTGAGTTTGTTACCTAGCCATAGCCCTCAATTCTTGTTGCCTAAACTAAAAAGTTTACCATTATAAGTGTTGGGAAGAAAAACGAATCAATAATAAAAGTAGTGTTTAAAAGTTCAATCAAATTGGAGAGACAAAAAAAGATAAGAAGAAAATAAGAAGTTGAAAAGTAAGCAATGTCTAAAATTCCATTAACACCATAGAGCCGAAAAAAGACGAAAAAAAGGAAGAAAAATAAAAGCAGTTAAAGAAAAGTTGAATGGGAAAATCCCATGGATGTTGAGCATTATATCTAGCAAGTTGACTTTATTGATAATATTTCTTTCAATACACACATGTTAGACTTCTTAACTATAATTACTAATGTTGGACTACCTTGCAACCAAAACAGGCTTCTATAGTTGTTAAATTCCTAGCTTGGAAACTGATATCAAAGGATAAGATGGAATTCATTGATGAATATTGTGCATGATATGATGACAAGTGAATTTATACTATTTTTCTAATGTAATTTTTTAAATTCTTTAAGATACTTAAATTAGTTTTTCTTATGAATTATGGTGGTTATATCGTTGTGGCTCTTGGCAAATATTGTTATGATTACGGGTAATATTGATAATCTACTTACAAATGAAAGTTTAAACGGCGTTCATGTAGATACATTAATATATATAAGACACTCACTACACTCACTACACTCACAATCACTCACAAATACAAACCCAAAATTTCTTGACTTTGATCCGTTAATCCTTTGGGAGACTCATGTAGATGGTCCCCTAAACCTACATAGAGGACCCAAATGGGGTTTCCATTGGTTCATAGCTCATTTATGGTGGTTAACACCCCAATTCTACCAAAAATACCCAACTTGGCCTCTTGCCCCAAAACTCCCCCAAATTACCTAAGTACCATTGAAACTCTAAATTTAGCAAAAATTCCCAAATTTGTTCAAAAATCATTTCAACCTTTTTGAAAATATCCAAATTACCCAAAATCACAAAAAATTGCCAAATTACCGAAAATGCCCCTCATCGGTCCAAAATTTCAAAAATTCCAAAAAATCCCAAAAAAAAATTCCAAACACCTTCAAAATATTCCCAATTCCATTTTTCTCAACTACCACTTGACCCAATTTGACCAATTTGACCAATTTGACCAATTTTATCATTTTGACCAAAACCCCCAAATTGCCTTTAAATCTTCCCCAAATTTACCTCAAATGTCCACCAATTTGGGCCCAATCTCCCCTGATTTCAATTCTAAACTCAAATTCACCTTACATATGACCAGTATAAACCAAATTTGAGCACAATTGGAACATGCTTTGAGCCCAATCTTGATCTAAGTCAAACCCTCAATTTTGGTCATATGACTTGATCTCACCAAATTGAAGTTGGCCTCAATTTGAATCCTAAACTCTTCATAAAATTCATAAACATCAAACTTGACCTTCAATTGGCCTTGGTGAAATCTCAATTTCATTTAATTTCAACTTAAATCCAAAATTCTCCAAATTTTCCCCAAATTGGTCATACCTCAAAATTCCACCAAATTGATTGCTCTAACCGCAAAATTGGCACCCAATTCATGTTGAAAACTCTTCATAACATTCTTGTTGACCATTCTCAACAATCAATTTGGACTTAGACAAAGCCTAGCCCAATCTAGACGCAAGTCTAGCCCAACAAGCCTAAATTGATCAAAATTCCAAATCCCTCAATTTGGACCCCTAATTGAATTGAAAATCACTTCAATCCTTCACCAAAAATGTTCATTACAATTATCTACATAATGTTGATCAATCAATTGGGCTCAAGGTCATGGCTAGTCTATCCAAACCCACTTTTAGCCAATTGACCTACATGGACCCCTTTACCAAAAATTGACCTAATCTAGCCAAATTGGCCAACCAAAGACCACCACAGCCAAAATTTAAACCTTATTGGCCATAATAAACCCCATGGAACCACCCAAATGAGCCATGGACCAAGGGATCCACAAATCAAGGGATTTGATTCCAAATTTGCTTATGCCAAGGATTTTTTTTGCCAAAACTAAGCACCCACCCATTTAATTGCTATGACAAATTCCTCTGGCTCACCTAACCTGCTAGCCACCTCCCTTGGCCTGACAGGCTGGCCTAGTGGCCGGAAAACACCAAAACTGTGAGCCACCCCCATGGAATCAAACACAAGTCAAACCTTGAGACCACCTCATCTAATTTTAAGTTTAGAGCCTCTCTACCCTCCACATAGGCAACACTTTTCAACCCCCAATTGGCCATGGCTGCCACCCTAAGCCAATTTTATAAAACCTCACCTCCATGGCCATAAAGAGGAGTGCTGAAAATTTCTTAGGGATACCCTCTGAAATTACTCGCTAAGCTTCCTTGAGACCTCCACAGTGCAACCTAACCACCACATTGCCCTAAATTCCCTTGCCGAAGTTCAATTTTTGAGCTCAAAACCTTGTTGGAGACAGGACAGAGCTCTCTACACTCTTACACTCCACCAAAATTAAATCAAACTCACCCACAACATCACCAAAGTGAAAGAAGAAGAAGCCACATCAAATCCCCCTCATATAGAGCCCCTAGCATAGCTCTAGACCAACACGTGAAATTGAGTTTGGTCGAATTCATACCTAGACCCTTCACCACAACAAGAGGTTCAATCTCTAGCCTCCTTGGACCTCCACGAATGTGCCAAGCACCTCTGATCGAAGCTTCCCTTCTCAGAGCAAATGTATTGAACTCCCCCTCTTACCGAGCTTGTTTTAATCCTCCATTTTATTAGAACTAATTTAATAGCATGATTACCGTATGGATGTGTTTTTTACACCTAGACGAGCATTTATAAACAAACAACACTTAATATGGTTAAGAAATGAGTGAGATCTTAAGCTTTGAAAATAGATGGTTTTCAGGTTAAGGCATTAGGGACAATGATGGGGAGCTGTCTGATCGCTTGTTTATCTCATCAACGAACGAGATCTAGCCTGACAACTCCTTACATCAAATAAGGACCGAGTCAGCACTGAGGTGGATGGCGACTTCGAACCAGACGACGCCGCGTGGAGCATCGGAGATGCCTAGAATGAGGTGGCACTGCGCATTTAAGTAGATAAATAGGGAATTAAATAAATCAGAAAATGATCCCTAACTTCAAAAATCCATATCTTGGTGTAGGAAAATCACAAATATAAAATAAAAATACTCTCTTCTCAGTGAACAAAGGAGAAAAATGTGAAAATAATTTGAAGTTTATGTGATGCATATTTTATTTTTAATTAATTAAATACTTTTTTGAGTCTTTTGATTCTCCATGCATGTAGAAATTTCACCATGGCTTGAAATTTTGGCATGTTGTTGCATCTGTCTTAGAGATCATTCTCTAATTTTTCCAAATTTAGAGAATATCTCTAGACTAAGATCCATATTTTTCAAGTTTATGTTTATTATTTGCATAAATTAATCATAATAACTAGGATGTTGCATAAAAAATTCAAGAAAATTTTGGATGATTTCCCATGACTACAGAATCCTTTGAAAAATGTTTCATGAGCTAAGTCATTAATAATACACCTAATTTACACGAAACCCGAAAACACAAAGAAAATTAATTTGGAAAATTCAAAAACCTAAATGACTTCATTTTAACACTCCACTATAATTTCAAGTTCAGAGAACTCCCCATAAAAAAATTTAAAACATTTGGGGCTCATTTGATAACTCAAAATGATTTTCTAAGTTAAATGTCATTTTTAACACTAAAATAATTTTTGATAATTAAAATATAACTCAAGAAATTATAAGAATTGGTTTTTGGAGTTTTCTGTGATCAGAAGAATTTTATAAAAATAAAATAGTAATTAAAATAAAAACTTCATTTTTAATTAAAAAAATGATAAAAATCACAAAAATAATAAAATTTATGAAAATATTCTAAATTGTTTCCTAAGCACTTAGGAACAATTGGAATATTTTTCCTAATTTTCTAAGTGAAGATATTAAATTCTTAAGCTTAAAATAATTTCTAAAGGTTAAAAATAGATTTTCACTAAAATAATTCCAACAATTCAAAGAAAAGTTAGAAAAATGTGAAATTTATTTCTATGGATTTCTTGACCTCAGAGAAATTTAATAAAAATATAAAACTTATTTTTCCATGTTTAAAATATTTTATAATTAATAAATACTCCGAAAATTAAAATAATTCTAATAATTCAAATGAAACTCAATAAATCATGAAATTTGGTCCCAATGATTCAATAGTCTAAGTCTACCTGCAATAAAACTTTCAAGAGATTAAGCTTTTCCTTAGTCAAGTTATGGATTTTTCTTTAAAAAATCCTATTTATGTCATGTAAATAAATAAATTAATTAAATTAAAATTTGAAAAATCACATTTTCTCCTCTGATGTCTTAATTGACCCATGAGTGAGGTGGGGTAAAAAATTCAATCATTTGAATTAAATTTGATGAATTATGAAGTATTAGAACCTTAGGGGCAAAAGTATAATTTTGGAAATTTAGCCTTAATTAACATTTAGGCTTAATTCAAGAAAAGCGAAAAGGGTAAACTCTGATCCTAATCAACATATTTGGATGATTCAATCACAAGGGGATCAATTGGTAGAAAGCAATCTCACTTTTTTCAATTAAATGATAAATTTGTAATTTTCATTAATTATTAAAATTTGGAAGTCTAGTCAATTAAATGTTCCTAGAATTAAGGGTATGATTTTGGGTGTTAATAACTGACTAATTTAACACCCCTATTTGATGCTCAAATGACTTAAAAAAATGAATCATCATTACTTAAAATTCAACCTTTATATATATATATATATATATATAACTAAGACATATATCAAAAATCTAAAGTGCTTAGTAGTGACCTAAGCTAAATCAAATCTGATTAAATGAGGATTAGAAAAGTAAACATAATTAAAAATCTTTAAGCCACTACAAGCCCAAATTAAGAAGTTGGCTAAGTGATTTAATGACATTAACTTGCACCTTTAAGGGTCTTCACCCACATAATTCTCAAATTAAATTATAAGTGATAATTACCCCACTCTTAAGGATAATTGAAACATTAATGTTCACTGAGCATTAAAAGTATTTACAGGATGAGTTATTTTATAACATAATAAGTTTAAATGAGCTCGAGACTTTTCACCAGGCAGTGAGAAGGAAGCATGACCCTATTTCTTTCTCTAGATCTATTGGATACGTCAAAGGTCTACTAAACTTAATATATTTTGCTTAATAAAAATCATCCTTAATCAAATTAATAGGGACCCACTAAGATATGACCTAGGGTTGGGTAAATCGCTAAACCTTACTTGTCACGGTTTAAATGAAATTATGGAACTCATTAAGTTGAGTTTAGTAAATTCATTTGGATTAAGTGAATCCAATAGAAAATAGTGGTGCAGGAATAAGGGAACTCTGGGATTCTAACCTGTGTCGCTCTAATCAACTTTAACACCCCCCATGAAATTAAAGAACTACAACCATATGGCCACCTAATTTGACATCATAACTTGACACCTTAGAAAACTTAAACTCATCACGGCAAGGAGCTTGGAGCTAGCATGGTGGGTAGCACGACCATCTTCAACAGCAAAAAATGTCTTGCCCAACTAAACCAACTTCTTTCCTTATAATTAAACAACCAAGCCGTAGGATTTTGAGGTTGTCTGCTTATGCAACAAAAATCTTCACCTTATCTTTAGGCCTTTGCACATTCATGC
The DNA here is from genome assembly GCA_003013225.1 of Phalaenopsis aphrodite. NCBI lineage: Eukaryota > Viridiplantae > Streptophyta > Magnoliopsida > Asparagales > Orchidaceae > Phalaenopsis > Phalaenopsis aphrodite. Next base: position 14,073 of record NEWO01001872.1, read on the forward strand.
TGTGCAATCTAAGCCCTACTTGCCTTAAGATTCCGAGGTTATCGTTCGCCGCGACTTAAACCCTCACATTTTTCAGGCTATTCGTGTAATCGTTTCATACAAATGTAAGCCCTGATTAAATAAAATTGGCAGGATGAAATACTCAAATATTTCTCTTCAAAACTGAAGCCAAATAATAGGATAAATCGAGAAGTCACCGAGTTTCTCCTCCAGATCAATGACATCCTTTATTTCTTCCTCCTTTGGATTCCAAAAACATAATGCTCCAAATTTGAGCCAATCTTATTTCACACCTCTTTGTCCGATATTGTTGAAAAGTCCTATCCTTTGACCTCCTTAAAAATAATATTTCTTGATTTTTATCGAGAGTTTTCTTAGGTGAATTCGGTCATTTAAGATGTAATTAACTATAGGGGCTTGCTCTTATAGAAAGCTCATCTGAACCCAGCTTAATATAAACCCTATTTAATTCTTTATATTAGATAGAGAAAATTGTCGACAAATAAAATGGTTTCGCAGACCGAACGAATATTATATATTTTTTAGCTTATTTGATCGAGCCTCTTCCTCAAGTCTTGTGTTCATCCTTCGGGATAGATACAGGGTTTGAGGTACAACACTCTTTCATTTAAACTATGAAAAATATGGGGTTAGTTTGATTTCATATTTTTCAAAACATTAAAATGTCTTCGAAGTGGAGCGACAGGATTTCTATTCCGGTGGCAGACAACTTCTTACTGCAACTCCTCCAACCAAAATAGTGTCGACACCCCCATATAATTTAAAATAATGTTGCAGAGTTTGCATTGGGTGTGATGGCAATCATTAATAATTAACAACAGACTCTCCTAGTTGGCAATCTAAAAACACCTAAGTTGTTCTTTTACGATCTTTGCCTAACCCCATGCATCATGTAAAAATACCTAACATAATAAGGACATATTTTTTATTCTTTATTATTATTATTGTAAACCCACTAAAAAACTAACTTAGATAAATCAAGCTTGTAAAGAAGGATGTAGGTGTTGCTTTCAATTATAATAATCTAGATTGTTCATTTGAAGTAGTTGCCAACACTCCACACCAGAAAAGATAGTTTTTCATTGTGGCATGTATGTTTGTAAATATGTAGAACTCATTGTTTTTATAAACATAGTTAATTGGAGTGAGCAACAAAACTAAGAATAAAAGATGTTAATAATTATAGTTTATTGTGCATATGCATTATTTTGTTTGACACCCAAATGATAACATTGTTTTTTTTATTTTAGTTGTGCACTCAATTGCAATTCTTTTTTTGTCATTTTGTATTTGAGAGTATTTGAATTGTGCCCACTTATAAGTTCTCATATGGTTAACTATAGTACAACCCCATTAATATCATATATTTCTTTAGTACAACATGTTCATAGTTTTATGATTATGAAATTTGAATTCAGTTTTATATGTTCATAGTTTCATATGAATTTTTTGAGTATGATAATATTTCTTCAATACAACATGATTTTACTATAGAAAAAAATAAACATAATCATGTTTTTATGAAGAAATAAGCATTCAAATAATAATTCTCATGTCAATATATAGTGAACAAAATCGTTAGACTCAAGAAAAAAGTGAGTACAACCATATTGTACTAAGAAAATCAAGTATCCAAATAATCAAGCACATGTTAAAATATGGTGTACAACATGGTCATAATGAAAAAAGATACAACTATGTTATATTGAATAAATAAACATCCAAATAATCAATCTCATGCCCAAAAATATTTTACACTATTTTGTATTGAAGAAAAGCATAAAAAATTATTTATATTATACTTTATTGAAGAATTATTAAATATTAGCTTAAAACTTCATTGGATGAGATGAAAACAGATGTGCAACCCTATAAGCAAAGGTGGTCTTGGTTTTCGTTCACTTATGGAAACTATGCATCTTAGTTATATGAAATTATGGATGAATTTTTGTAATGGTAAGTCTCTCTAGGCTAAAATGATGCATTTGAAGTATTGTAAGTATGTACATCATTTCACTTTGTATAGTAAAGTCAAGGACTCTTTTGCATGGAAATGTATGCTTCAGGTGGCTAATTGTACTGAATCTTATATTTGTTGGGATATTGGTGAGGGCAAGTGATCCCGACTGTATATATGAAATAGTATAACAATATATTTAATTATATTTTTCACTTATCTTTCTTTACTTTGTAACAATACCAAAAACTTGATCATGAGAAAATAAGAATTTAAATTTTTAACTTAATATATATATTGGGATACTACACAAGTATATGTATTGTTATCAAGTAATATATGACTTTTTTATTAAGCCCCGAATATCAAACCCATAAGGATTGTTCACAGTATGTGATAATTAAAGTAACCAAACTTTTTACTTTAAAAAGACAAATATTTAAACTATAGTTTTTATCATAGGAATGAAATTTAAACTCTTTTTGGTATTTTTAATGTTTGAAATAAAAACTTACTAAAGATAACTTGTGTTTATGTAAAAGAAAAGCACTAAATACGAAATATCTTTCTCCTTATCATGAATCAGTAATAAGTATAGTAATTATGTTGTGGAAGTATTCTAATTGTGTTGTGTCAAATAGGAGCAATATTATTCTTTACCCTTACTAGAGATGCTATAAAGAACACTGCTAATTTAAAGTAGTTCTGAAGTCCGGTTAGGCAAGGAAGGTACTAGCTCTCACTCTAGAGTTCCCTCGGTTCCCTCCACCTAGGGGCTAACATCTCGTATCAAAACCTAAAATAATAAACCAAGTTGGGGGCTTCAGCATGTCACTCTAAAGTCCTCTAACTCTACACCCTTCAAAGATTATATCCCTATTTATTTGCACTCATTCATATGAACTACATTTTCATTCATACAATCTCATGTGATCTTTCCAATTGTTGACTGAGACAATGCCATCCCGGTTCTTACATGTTCTCACAACAAAGTTTAACTTCTAGATGGGTCGAATCAAGAAGTAAATGAAGTGCATGGAATTAAATGATCACAACTTCTTCTAACAATAAAGATTGATACTCTAAAAAGCTTCCATCCAACACTTTAATTACTTATCATTTTAAGGAGAAAGATAAAGAAAACTACTCAGAGTCCATGGAGAAAACAAAACCACACTTTAGTTTAAAAGTAGAAATCATTGTCAAACCAACAAGAAGTCTCAATTAAAATAAAAAGTAGCTTATAATAAAGATAAAACTTATCTCAAAGCCTCCACCAAATTTCTGAATTTTCTTTGAATCTCTTCTCTCTTACAACACTCTTAACTCTCAAAATAAAACTAAAAACAAAATGAAAATAAATTTGTGGTGACTAAATTTTTTTTCAAAAGCTTCTCCACGAACTTCTTCAAGAACCTTTCAGAACTTCTTAAGATTTTTCAGGACCCTTTCAAAAGTCTCAACTTTTTTTCTTTTATAATTTTCCAGGAGGTGCCTTGGTATCTCTTCAAAATGTGTCCTGATTTGAGGTATTTACCAACTCCTTTCACAAGTCCTTTAATTATGTTTTCATCCTTGGTGCTTATAAAAACCCATTTTGGCCAATAGGTGCCTCAAACGTCCTTCAAAGTTTGTCAAAATGAATAAACTCGTCGAGTAGCTGTCATTGTCACTTAAGCATAGGGCCTCTGGCGCTGAGGCACACCTTCTCTATTTCACCGGCATGTAAGTGCCGGTTCTGGCGCTTAGGCACCAAAATACTTTTGTACTATTTTTTTATTTTTACTCCAAATTTGATCTTTTTTCACTCCTTATAGTATTTTTCACATTTTTTACTTATACCTGAAAGAAAAACACACAAATATCTTCCATTAAAGTGCAATATCTCAATAATAGGTATAAAAATGTGTCTAAAACCACTATATATTTTAGGTTTCAAAGACTCATTCTTTATTTCTTTAAGCTCATTTAATTGTAATAATCTTTTTCACCAGCATCTTTCAAATTCTAATTGAACTATTTATTTGCCCAATATGCTTTATGCTCAAGTTCAACTGATAAGTGACAAGCTTTCCCAAATATTAGCCTATATGGGGACATTCTTATAGGAGTTATGTATACATTCTTATAAGCCCACAAAGCATAGTCAAGTTTAATTAAATAATCCATTTTTTTTGGATTTACAGATTTTTTCATAATTCTTTTAATTTCACAATTGAATAATTCAACCAAACCACTTGGCTGAAGATGATAAGCAGTAGCAATCCTATGGTTTATAAGATATTTCTTTAACAATTTCTCCATTATGACATTTCTGGAATAACTTCCCCCATCAGTTATGATCACTCTCAACATCCCAAATCTATAAAATATATTTGTTTTCAATAACTTTGCAACACTTAGAGCATCACATAGAGGTAAAGCAACAACTTCTATCCATTTGGATATGTAGTCCACTGCTAACATTATATATAAATTTTCGAAAGATGTATAAAGAGTCCCATGAAATCTAATCCTAAAAAATTAAATATTTCAACTTCTAGCATATAATTGTGGGGCATCTCATTTCTTCTAGAAATATTGCCTACACGTTGACATTTGTCACAAGTTTTGATATAAGCATTAACATCTCTAGAAATAGTAGGCCAATAAAATCTAGACTGTAAAATTTTGTATGTTGTTTTATCAACACCAAAATGTCCCCCAAAATCAGAATTATGACATTTTTGGATAATTTCATATGTTTCTTTTAAAAGCACACGTCTTCGAATAATCAGATCCTTCCCTTATTTATATAAAAATGGGTCATTTCAAAAATAAGTCTTAGTCTCAAATATAAATTTGCTCTTCTGTCGGTATGCCATTCCATAGGGTATAATATCACTAACAAGAAAGTTCACAATGTCGGCATATCATGGAAGACACCACTCATTAATATTGAACAATTTTTCATCTGGAAATTGTTCATTAATTTAATTTTCAAAGAAGAGTTGTTTTTCTAATTCATGTCTGGACAAATGATTAAAAATTTGATAGTCCCTTTGCTTTCTATTATTTCAAAGTCAAATTCTTGCAAAATAAGAACCATCTTATAAGTCTAGGTTTAACATCATTTTTTTCATTAAGTACTTAATAGCAGAATGATTTGTATGCACTATACATTTAGTTTCAATTAAGTATGATATAAATTTATCAAAAGCATATATTATTGCTAATAACACTTTTTCAGTTGTTGTATAATTAATTTGGGCTCGTTCAGAGTTTTACTAGCATAGTAAATTAAATTAAAAATTTTATCATATTTTTGTCTTAAAACAACTCTAATAACATAATCACTAGCATAACACATCAATTCAAAAAGTTTTCCCAAATCTGGTGAAACTATAATTGTTGTAGTGACTAATTTTTCCTTTAATAACTTAAAAGGTTTTAGGCATTCTTCATCAAAATTGAAAATTGCATCTTTCTCCAATAAATGACATAAAGGCTTAATAATTTTTGAAAAGCCTTTAATATATCATCTATAGAATCCAGCATGTCCTAAAATACTCCTAATTTCCCTTACATTGGTAAGATAAGGTAAATTAGTGATCACTTGAATTTTAGCAAGATCTACTTCCATATCATTTTCTGATATTTGATGTCCTAATACAATTCCACCTGCTACCATAAATTGACATTTTTCCCAATTAATGACTAAATTTGTTTCTTCACAGCATTTGAGAAGTTTAGATAAATGTTCTAGACATGAGTCAAATAAAGTTCCAAACACTAAAAAACATCCATAAAGACTTCAATCGCTTTTTTAATTAAATCACAAAAAATTGTCATCATACATCTTTGAAAAGTAGCAGGGGCATTACATAAACCAAATGACATTCTTCTAAAAGAAAATGTACTATAAGAATTAGTAAACATTATTTTCTTTTGATCCTGAGGAGTTATTTAAATTTGGTGATAACCAGTACATCCATCGAGAAAATAAAAGTATTTATGCTCAGCTAGTCTATGCAACATCTGATCTAGAAAGGGTAGTGAAAAATGATCTTTCCTTGTGATGAGATTTAATTTTCTATAATCAATGCATATTCACCATCCTGTGACTTATCTAGTAGACATTAATTCATTATGTTTAATTACAGCACAGTTACTCCTCATTTCTTAAGAACACAATGAATTGGACTATCTCATGCACTATCTAAAATAGGGTAGATAATTACAACATCTAACTACTTTAAAATTTCTTTCTTACAACTTCTTTCATAATAGGATTCAATCTCCTATGAAGATCAGCCCTGGATTTGCAGTTCTCTTCCATATGAATTCTTTGCATATAAGTTGAAGGACAAATTCCTTTAACATCAACTATTTTCCATCCAAAGACTTTCTTAAAATTTTTAAAAATTTTCACAAACCTTTCTTCTTCTTCCATCATTAATTTTGAGAAAATTATAACAGGTAAAATAGAGGAATCACCTAAAAAATGCATATTTTAAATAATCAGGAAATAATTTCAACTCAAGTTCTGGAGGTTTTTCTATTGATGAACAAAATGATTTATCTTTTTCTATGGTGTCCAAAACTTCAAAACTTTCTCGAACATAGTTTGAATCTTTCGTATTAATATCTTCACATTGATCTAATTCCTCTTCTTGGTCATGTTCCAAATCTTTTACTTTAGATTTCTATTCATAATTAGTTTTAAAATGGCATTCACTCAGATATCTTATAACATCCATTCTATAACATTCATCATCTTTACCTTTTGCAGGATATTTCATTGATCTTGAATTGTTAAAAGTAACCGTTTAATCATTAATGTGCATAGCTAATTCCCCTTTCTGCACATCTATCATTGCTCTTCCTGTGGCTTGGAAAAGTCTCCCCAAAATGATAGGTATTTATTTATCTTCCTCCATATCTAACACAATGAAATCAACAGGAAAGATAAATTGATCTACTTTCGCTAGGACTTCTTCTATAACTCATTTAAGGTAAGTTATTGAACGATATTCTAACTGCAAAGTTACAGTAGTAAGAGTTATTTCTCATAATCCCAATCTTTCACATATTGTTAATGACATAAGGTTAATGCTTGCACCTAAATAACTTAAAGCTTTCCCATAAAGTCTGTCTCCTATTGCACATGGAATTTGAGGTGTTGGTTTTTCTAAGTCAAAATTCAATAGAGAAATAGGATTTTTTTAACCTTTCAGAGTGTTCTCTTTTGGTTATTCAATTTCTTCTCTCTCTACTTCAATTTCCTTTTAAACACTGCCTTCCAACTCTCTTCCGCTTCTAAGTTGATGGCTTTTACTTGCTCTTTATTCTGGTCTTTTAGATTTGTTTCAATATTACTAGAAAGTGTTCCTTGGGATCTATTACTTAATGATTTTGCGATATGTCTAAGTTGATTCTCAATATTTCTAACTGTAGCTCCTTGACTTTGTAATTGATTTCTCATTTGTAACACCACTTTTTCTATAGATAACTTCTTCTCCTTAAATTATGGCCTGGAGGATAAGTAGATCTATTATTATTATTCCTATGGTTATTCTAATTTTCCAATGGGTTTATATGGTTATTCCTCCATTGCTGGTTATTACCACCTGAAGTATTATTCTAGTTAAAATTAGGATGGTTCTTCCAACATGAGTTATAATAATTTGAACAAGGGTTATTTGGCTTGTTATTTATGACATTGAAAGTTTCTAATTATGCTTGAGAATCTACCATTTGGCATAATGAATTCTCTTCAATCATGGAAATTGGTTGAGAAAAATTTATTCCAAATTGATCTAACTTCCTTGAAATTGTAGCTACTTGATTTGTTAACATAGTAAATGCTTCAGATTCATGAATATTAGCTATTTTTTTAATGATTTACCCTCTCATAAGGCCATTGAAAATTATTGGTAGCCATTCCTTCAAATAAAGAATAAGCGTCATGAAATGGTTTTGACATCAATGAACCACCAACATCGGCATTGATAATAGATCTAAGAGACCCAGCTAATCCATTATAAAAAGTTTGAATTATTAACCAATCTAGTATAACATGATGTGGACACTTTCTAAGGAGATCTTTAAATCGTTCTCATGCTTGATAAATAGATTCCCCCTTAGAATGATTAAAGGATGTAATATCATTTCTAAGCTTCATAGTTTTTTATGGTGAAAAGTATTTAACAAGAAATTTTTGTGCTAAATCACCCAAAGTTCTGATAGATCCACGTGCTAACGAATGCAACCACATCTTAGCTTTATCCCTCAGTGAGAAAGGAAATAATCTAAGTCTTACAGAATCATCTGATACACCACCTTATTTAAATGTAACACACAATTCTAGAAAATTGATGAGATGTAAATTTGGATCTTCAGTTGGTGATCCCCTAAACTGATCATTTGATACCATTTGGATAAAAGCAGGTTTAAGCTCAAATGAATTAGCCACCAAAGTAGGTTTTTGAATACTACAATGAAGTTCAGCTACCGTAGAGTTAGCATAATCTCTTAATGGTCTAAATTCTTGATGAATTTCAATATTTTGATTATTTTGATCTGCTATTTATGTATTTTTTTAAGATTTTTCAAAATTTTTAATTTTTTTTGCTTTTTCTGATTTTTTAATAGTTTTTTCTAATTTAGAATCATAAGACACTGGTCCTTCAGAACCTTAACTACACATACACAAATAATAAAATAAAATAAAATAAAATACACAAAAATACTTTATAAATAAAATGCTATAATAAGATATTCCTACAATAACTCTTAAAGTTTAAATAAGACTTTCTAAAATACAATTTTGCTTCCAATCAATCCCCGACAACGACGACAAAACTTGATCCTTAGAAAATAAGAATTAAAATTTTTAACTTAATATATATATTAGGATACTACACAAGTATACATATCGTTATCAAGTAATATAAGACTTTTTGATTAAACTCTGAATATCAAACCCACAAAGATTGTTCACAGTATGTGATAATTAAAGTAACCAAACATTCTACTTTAAAAAGACAAATATTTAAACTATAGTTTTATCAAAGGAATGAAATTTGAACTCTTTTTGGTATTTTTAATGTTTTAAATAAAAAACTTACTAAAGATAACTTGAGTTTATGCAAAAGAAAAGCACTCAATACGAAATATCTTTCTCCTTATCATGAATCAGTAATAAGTATAAGAATTCTGTTCTGGAAGTATTCAAATTGTGTTTTGCCAAATAGGAGCAATACTATTATTTACCCTTACTAGAGATGCTATAATGAAAAAATTAACTAATTTAAAGTTTGAATAGTTCTGAAGACCGATTAGGCAGAGAAGATACTAGCTCTCACTTTAAAGTTCCCTCGGTTCCCTCCACCTAGGGGCTAACATCTCTTATCAAAACCTAATATAATAAACCAAGTTGGGAGCTTTAGTCTGTCACTCTAAAACCCTCTAACTCTACACCCTTCAAAGATTATATCCTTATTTATTTTCACTCAATCATATGATCTACATTCTCATTCATACAATCTCATGTGATTCTTTCCAATTGTTGACTGAGATAATGCCATCCCATTTCTTACATGTTCTCACAACAAATTTTAACATCTAGAAGGGTCAGATCAATATGTAAATGAAGTACATGGAATTAAATCATCACAACTTCTTACAACATTAAAGATTAATACTCTTCACAACATCCATCCAACACTTTAATTACTTATCATTTCAAGGAGAAATATAAAGAAAACTATTCAGAATCCACAGAGAAAATAAAACCACACTTTAGTTTAAAAGTAGAAATCATTGTAAAACCAACAAGAAGTCTCAATTAAAACCAAAAGTAGTTTAAAATAAAGATAAAAACTTATCTCAAATCCTCCACCAAGTTCTTAAAGTTCCTTTCGATCTCTTCTCTCTTACAACACTCTTAACTCTCAAAATAAAATTAAAAAACAAAAGGGAAATAAATTTGTTGTGCCCGAAATTTTCAACAAAAGCTTATCCATGAACTTTTTCAAGAACCTTTCAAAACTTCTTAAGATTTCTTAGGACCCTCTCAAAAGTCTCAACTTTTTTTCTTTTATAATTTTCTAAGAGGTGCATTGGTGTCTCTTTAAAACGTGTCATGATTCGATGTATTTTCCAAGAGATGCCTCCATTCACAAGTCCTTTAATTATATTTTCATCCTTAGTGGTTATAACCACCCATCTTAGCCAATAGGTGCCTCAAATGTCCCTTTAAAATTCATCAAAATGAATTAACCCACCAAGTAACTGTCACTAGCACTTATGCGCGGGGCCTCTGACACTTAGGTGTGACCTTCTTTGTTTCATCGGAGCTTAAGCGTCGGTTCTGGTGCTTAGGCGCCAAAATACTTTTGCACCATTTTTACTCTAAATTTGATCCTTTTTCACTCCTTTTAGCATTTTTTATCTTTTTTACTTGTACCTGAAAAAAAATACACAAATACCTTCCATTAAAGTGCAATATCTCAAAAATCAGTATAAAAATGTGTCTAAAAACACTATATCATATAGGTGTATCAGCAAATGTAGCTTTTGGAGTGACAATTGGGTCTTTTGGCTGAAAGTTATGGTGGCCCTTCTGATATTAACTTGTAGGTTCAGGAGGTGCGGAATTGGAGTGGTTGGAATGCTAATATGCTTGCTAATTTGGTGAATAAAGAGGATTTGTCTAGTATTGCTAAAAGTCATATTAATCAGGGAAATGATAAGGTCAAGCTTAAAAGAAGGTTGGTTTGGTCAACTACTAAAATTTTTTTCTAATTCTCTCTACACTTCCCATGGTTTGGATTTGCGATGGATTGGAATGCTTTGGTCAAACCTACTCAATCTTTCTTCATGTGGAGATTTTTACATAAGATTGTGCCTCCTGATGATATCTTAAAATTTAGAGGTTTATGTTTTCCTTCTATATGTTATTTCTGCAAGAAACATGAAGAAAATTTCGATCATCCTTTCTGTAGCTGTTCTTGTATTACTGATTTGTGGGAGATGGTTTTTACTCTTTTTAAGTATGGTGGTAATCGAATAAAATGCAATTCCATTTCTAGTATGATTTCTATTTGGAAAAGTGATGGTTCTATGTTGTACAGTTCTATTCCTATTATTATTTTTTGGTATATTTGGTGTGCTTCAAATGCTTGTGAGCATGAAGGTATGGTTTTCTCTATTTCCAAATGTTTTCATCAAATGAAAGGTTTTATTTATAAGATGTTGAATTATTGAATGTTTAAGTCTTTCTGTAATTCAAATTTAAAGTGTATATTTAAAAAAATTAGCATTGCTTTGCCTAGAAAATCTAAGCCTGCTACTGACCAGAGGAAAATATTTTGAGATTTTCATAGCTATTTTATACTATTTTTTATGATAATGCACTTTAAAGAAAGACATTTTTGATGTTTTGTTGTAGGAATGATGATTTAGGGTAATTGAGCAAAAAGATGCAAAAAGGAGCTAATTTGAAGCGAAAATGACCAAAATGTGAAGAATTGGACTGGGTGCCGACGATGCCATTGACCCCGCCGACGGTGAGATTTTCCTGAGACTTCATAATTAATTCATTAAGAAGGTCTGCCGACGGCGCCCTCGAGGCCGCCGACGGTGAGGTCGGCGGTTATGCCCAATCAGGCTTTGGATAAGACCAAATTTTGAAGGGATGCTTAGGCAACTCTTGCGAAAGCTCATCCACAACTTTAAAAGAATATTTTGGCCAAAAATTAGGGAGGTCCTGGATGTTAGAAATGTTCCATTAGTTTGTAGAGAGTTTACTAGAGTATCTAAATTGTGAGGAACTCTTCAAGAGATTGTAAGAGTGGAGGGAAAGTGAGAGATTTCTTCCTCCTTGCTGTTTCAAAGAAGAATTCTGTGTGCTGTAAAGAAAGGAAGAGATTCAGAGGAACTTCGAGGAGTGTTCTTGTGGAGAAATTAGAGATAAGTTATTTACTTGTTCTAGTTTGTATGACTTTGATTTTATATATGAATTCCGAGTTTTGTTGTGTTTTTCTCATGACATCTGAGTAGTTTTCTCTGTCTTTCCTTGTCTCGAGATTTGTGAAATGGTGATTTGAATTGAGGAAGCCGTGAAAATGTTTAAGAAATTGTGAAGATCTTTTCACTTCGATCTTAATTTACTTTTAATCTGGCCAATTGATTTTTTAAAATATATTGAGTTTTACAACTAAAGTGAAGATTACATCCAAGATTTAGGGAGTTCAAAGCCCTTGGAAGTTGGGTGCAAATAAATAGGGAAATAATATTATCGGGCGTAGAATTTGAGATTTTAAGAGTGATAGACTAAAATCCACAATTTAGTCCTATTATGTTAGTGCTGAAGTGTAGATGTTAGCCCTAAGGCGAGAGGAACGGGGGAGCTCCGAAGTGAGAGCCTGTATCCTCCCAGCCTAGCCACAGATTCAGTAAACAAGCGTAGGATTAGTCAATGTTCTTCAAGCCTGGACCAAAGGGTAAGGAATAGTTATGCTCCTATTTAACATAATATTATTTGAATCAATTCACTTTATCCATTCACTGTAATATCTTGACAAGGAGAAGGATGCTTTCTTATATATTGAACATCACATTTAAACCCTCATTAGTATCATTCATTATTTAATAGTTATTAAAATTATATATTTATTGAAATTGCCTATTAGTGACAGATAAACAAATTGAACATCATTGTTGTGATTAAAGTATTGCTTTTTATAAAATCTTAGTTCATAATTCTAAATCACTCCCTGTGGGATCGATATCTAGGACTCCATTAAGCCCTAAATTACTTGAGCGATACGCATACTTGCATTGATAAGTGTGACTTTACAATTATTAAATATTTATTATGTCCATATTTATCTTATATTTTTAAGCATATATAAAGTCGCGGTCAAGTTTTTCACGCCGTTGTCTGGGAGTGAGTGAGTAAAATCACAATTAGAGTAACGAACAAATTATGATAATTAGAAAATTTTTACTTGAATTGCAACTTATTTTTATATTTAGTTAATTATATTACCGTGTAGTGATTTTAATTGTATGCCTAAATTTGGACCTGAAAATCTTAGACCCTACGATTCAGAATCAGAACGCACTGTTAGAAGGATTAGAAGATTAATAAGAGAACCTAGAAATTTTGATACAATGAAAAACAACATGAACAATCAAGGAATAGAGAAGGAACACCAACCTAGACCCCTACGAGATTATGCAAATCCTACAGCAGATGAAATTCACTTATCTATCCAAAATCCTGATGTAGCTCCTAGTTCATTTGAGCTTAAACCTGTTATTATCCAAATGGTACAAAACAATCAATTCAGAGGTACACCAAATGAAGATCCGAACTTACACCTTGCTAGTTTTTTAGAACTGTGCTCTACTTTTAAATATGACAGAGTCTCAAATGATGCTGTTAGACTTAGACTTTTTCCTTTTTCACTGAGGGATAAGGCTAAGATGTGGTTAAATTCGTTAGCATCAGGATCTATTAGAACTTGGGGAGAACTTTCAAAGAAATTTCTATCCAAATATTTCCCTCCATCCAAAACTGCTAAACTTAGAAATGACATAACATCTTTCTGTCAGATTGATGCAGAGTCAATATATGAAGCTTGGGAGAGATTTAAAGATCTTCTTAGGAAGTGCCCTCATCATTCGTTACCAGATTGGTTGATAATTTATACTTTTTATAATGGATTAGTGGGATCTATTAGATAAATTATAGATGTTGCGGCTGGTGGTTCTTTAATGTCAAAACCTTTTGATGAGGCTTATTCATTTATAGAAGGGATGACTACCAAATATTTTAAATGGCCCTCTAAACTGGTAAATCTTAATATAGTAGCTAGTGTCCAAGATTCTGATGCAATATCTATGTTAGATTTGCAGATTGCTGCAATATCAAAGAAATTAGATCATTAGGGATGAATTATTCTCCAACACCTCTTATGATGGGAGAGAATTCATTTGGGTAATTTGTGGATGTTCAACCTTCATATGAAACTTTAAATTTTTTTAATAGACCCAACGACCCTTATTCAAACTATTATAACCCAGGTTGGAAGAATCATCCAAATTTTAATTGGAATAACAATTCTTCTACAAATCAACAATGGGCAAACAACCAAGTGAACCCATTAGGAAATTCATCCAACCAAGGAAATATAAATTACAGACCTTCTTATCCTCTAGGATTTAATAGTAACACTCAAATTAAGGAGAAGAATTTGTCTATGGAAGAGCTGATATTAAACATGGGCCAACAATTGCAGAATCAAGGAAATCAATTACAAATTCAAAGAAATCAATTACAAAATCAAGGAACTGCTATTAAGAATATTGAAAACCAATTGGGACATATCGCTACTACACTTAGTAACCAAACATTAGGAGCTTTTCCTAGTACTGTGGAACCAAATCCTAAAGATCAAGGAAAAGAACAAATCAAAGTGATACAATTACGAAGTGGAAAAGAATTGGAAACAAGGGTACAAAAAGAAACAAAAACTGAAAAAGAGAGAGTAGATAACGAAAAAGAAAAGGATCATGAATATCCAAATTTAGAGTATCCATTTACACCAATGAAAATTACTGTGGAGAAACCTCCACCACCGTTTCCTCAAAGATTGAAGCATCACAAATAGAATAAACATATTACCAAATTTTTAGAAATTCTTAAGAAGTTAACAGTAAATATTCCCTTCGTAGAAACTTTAGAGCAAACGCCCAATTATGTGAAATTTATGAAAGATATTTTGAACAAGAAAAGGAAGTTCAAGGATAATGAAACTGTTGCACTTAGCGAAGAGTGTAGTGCAATTATTCAGAAAAAGCTTCTTGAAAAATTAAGAGATCCTGGCAGCTTCACTATACCATGTGCTATTGGTGTAAAAATTAATGGAAGAGCTTTATGTGATTTGGGAGCGAGCATTAATTTTATGCCTTTATCAATTTTCAAAAGATAAGGATTAGGAGAAGTCTCACCTACTTCTGTAACTCTACAGTTAGCGGATCGTTCAGTTACATATCCTAAAGGAGTTATAGAATATGTGTTAGTAAAAGTTGATAAATTTATCTTTCCTATGGATTTCATTGTTTTAGATGTAAAGGAAGATAAAGAAATACCTATTATTTTAAGGAGTCCATTTTTAGCTACTGGAAAAGCTATGATAGAGATTCAAAAAGGAGAATTAACTATGAGAGTTAATGATCAAGAAGTGACTTTTAACATTGTGAAATCTATGAAATACCCTACTGTTGAAAGAGATAATGAATGCTTTCTCATGGAAATTAGTGAACATCTATTGAAAGAACATTTTAAAGAACATTTTGAAGAGAGTGATGAAGTTATTTTGGACAAATTAGAAAATGAGGAATCAGATTGTGTTAAGGAAAGATTTGAGATGTTGGATATTACGGAAAATGCCGATAAGAATTTGTTACCGTCAATTATAAAACCACTTGAACTTGAGTTGGAAGTATTGCCTAGCCACTTGAAGTATGTGTTTTTAGGAGACTCATCGATATTACCAGTTCTTATATCTTCAGAATTAAATGATTTAAAAGAAGAAAGACTGTTAGATACATTGAAAAAATATAATAAAGCTTTTGGTTGGACCTTAGCTGATATTAAGGGAATTAATCCTTCAATCTGTATGCACAGAATTATATTCGATGAACTATAAACCAAGAGTTGATCCACAAAAGAAATTAAATTTGATGATGAAAGAAGTAGTTAAGAAGGAAATTTTGAAATGGTTAGACACTGGAATTATATATCCTATTTCAGACAGTGCTTAGGTAAGTCCAATTCATTGTGTTCCTAAGAAAGTAGGAGTGACTATTGAAACAAAAAAAAAGAATTAATACCTATCAGACAAGTTACTGGGTGGCGTATTTGCATTGATTATTGACCAAAGTTAAATATGTTGAGATTTTCGTACATCTTTTATATTATTTTTAATGATATTGCACTTTAAAGAAAGGTATTTTTGATTTTTTGTTGCAGGAATGATGAATTAAGGTTAATAGAGCAAAAAGATGCAAAAAGGAGCGAATTTGGAGCAAAAAGGACTAAAATGTGGAGAATTGCACCTGTCGATTCTTCTCATTCCTCCACCTGAAAGGTTAGTACTTTCGAAGCATGTATATAATTTTGTAGGGAATTTAAATTGCAGGAATAGATGAAGGTTTTGCTACCAAACCCCAAGTTATGACTTTATTGAATCTCAGAAGATCCTAGTGGATGGTTTTAGAACAAAAATATGGCAAGTTCAATTTGCCCTTCAGAATTTTCAATAGATTTCAAAATTCTTGAGGCATGATCCTGGAACACTTAGAAGATTTTTTGGATTATTCGGAGTTCATTTGTAACTTATCATATTGTTTCATTAATCATTTGAGATTGAAGTGTGACTACCCCGTTACTTTGTGAAACTTGACAATTTAATTGTCCCAAGGATAGGATACTCGAATAATCAATTGATCTTTCATTAAAACTTATGTGAGTAGGTTCCCCTAAGGCAAGTTTAAGTCATTTAAAGATTGTGGTGCCCACAATTAAGGTCAGGCTTGTAGTGTTTAAATATGTTAATCACCAATCATGTTATCTTCTAAATCCGATCAACTGAGTTTAGATATTGAGCTTAGGACACTATTAAGCCTTTGACAATCATGATATGTGGAATGGTGATTATCAAAATTTTGATTTAACTGATATGCATTCTTATCAAATAGTCAAAATCAACCTTAACTTTAGACTTGAAAAAAGTAAATTATCATCTTTCCAGCTTAAGCACATCACTTATGAATCGTTTAATCTTAATTGACTTCTAAGTTATGAAGATTAGATGATTATGATTTTGTTGATTTTGTACAAAGGTGGTGAGTGAGTTTCTACCTTTTAATCCTACTGTATTTAAATCATTCAAGGATGTTTATTAGGATCAAAATTACCCATTTTTCCTTGGTTAATCGTAAATTTTGATTAAGGCACCAAAATCTAGAACGCCTATTTTGCCCTTGGGGCACTTCACCTCATAACTCATTAAACACAACTTAAATGACTTTGAGGGTTTAGAGTACGATATCCGTGAGGTAATTATAATATTAGAAGAGAAGATGTGGACTTCTCAAAATTTATTTTAATTTAAATATTTATTTAAACCCAGAAAATAAGATTTTCTTATAAATTGATTCATTTAATTTTATAAACTAAAGTTTTTTATCCATGAAAAAATTATTAGAGGCTTCCTTAGGTCAGAGAAATACTTAGTCAAAATTTCATGATTTTTTAATTAAATTATTATTATTATTATTATTATTATTATAATGGGAAAATAAAGAAAATCCACTTTTAAGCCTTTAAAATTTATTTTTAACTTAGGAAAAATTAGGAAAGATGTTTTAATAAGTCCCTAGTGATCAAAGGGCAATTAGGCACATTTTTAAATATTTTAATATTTTTTGGGATTTTTAATTAATTTTAATTTTTTTAAATTTCAAAATAAAGCTTAAAAATTAAGTATTTTCTAAGAAATAATTTTTATTTT
>NEWO01001874.1:13213-24951 GCA_003013225.1 Phalaenopsis aphrodite
GTCGCCGGCACCGTTCATCGTCGGTTCTGCTCCGCCAGCCATGCCTCCCTCTCTCTCTCTCATTTTGGTGAGTTTGTAAGAGTTCGGCGTCTCTCCTCACCAGAATATATTGCCTTGTTAGCAGAGCTTGAGCACCCCCCCTTTCATTCTCCGAGTCCCGCCTCCAACAGCTAGTCGAACTCGCAGCTACCTCCCTTGCCAGCTTTTTTTTTCTTCCCTTTTGGATAGCCACCCTTACCGGACTCCTTCTACCTTGTCAGAGTTGTACTCTCACCAGAGTAAAACAGTGAAGAGAAGCTTCATATTTAGGCTTTCCCTCCACATCTCCTCCGCTTTCGGCGCTCACCACCGATAATCTAGCATACGTCACCTCGTCGGACAACGAACATCAACATCGTTCGGGAGGGTATGTAGGACTTCCACCTCACATGCAAGCTTCTGTTGGACTTCTTTAAGCTTCGTGCAAACTACGCGATGGTATAACCCTTCTTCCCCTTCGCATTTTACTTTCTAGCTGGCCTTAGGTTGTAGATGTGATAGGCGTCTGGGTTCGATCACCCATACGGGGTGTGTGCGCTAGCGTAAGCCGGTGCGGCGGTGTGCCTATATGATGGAACGATTGTTTTCTTAGAGGTGACCTATAGAATAGGATCCCCTTGCGCAACTAATTCTCCTACGATAGCCGAGTGAATCTTGTTTAACTATTAGCCCTTGCACAAAAATCCTAGAGGTTGGAGCTCCCCTTTGCTTTGGTTGTCCAGATCTTTTAGAAAGATCAAAAAGTAGATCTTTGCAAAATAAGAAAATGTGAGTCATTAGCTTATTTTACAAAGCTTGTAGGCATCGTGAAATCGGGAAGAGCATTGTCGCTAGCCCGTTTCATGATGAGATGGAGAACTTCCCCCATTGGAGATCCAGGGAGAAGTTCCCCACTTGCCTCGCAAAGCAAAGGCGACAATTGCCATCTTTTATATATCGATCTTAGGTTCCTCGGTGAGGTCGTTAGCATAGGAATGACTCCCTATTACATGTGTATGTTTGCATGTCACATAGCACGTCACTTCACCTCATCCGACAGCCTCGATCTGACGAACATTTCACTTCACTCTGGCCGCCCCGGCTTGACGAGCATTTCACTTCACTTTGTCCGGCCGTCCAAGCCTGGCGAGCACTTCACTTCACTCTGTCTAGCCGCCCCGGCTCGACGGGCATCCCACTTCATTTTAATCGGCTAACCAGAGCCGATTGACATGACACTTTGGCTCAACCGGATCCATCAACCCAGTAGACCAACTACTTGCACCACCATATTGTTTTGCATGTGTGTTTACATTTTTTGCATGTTGTTATGCATATGCATGAATACATTATTGCATCCTGCCTTACATCTGTATGTTTGCATGATTATGATCATATGCCTGAGTTGCACACTCCCTGGGGTCGTTGCCACCACGGCATGCCAATCTTTTTGGGGCCCCCTGCCACCATGACATGCCCATTCCGTTAGTTTTTTTTTGCCTTATCAGCATACCTCCTGGGGCCACTGCCACAACAACATCCCCATCTTTTTGGGGCCCCTACCGTCACGACATGCCTACTCTTTACAGGTCACTGCCTTATCGACACTTATTTTCATGAAGAATTGAGTCTTTTTCTTTTCTCTATGTACTTTTAGAGTCTAGGAGAGTCTTGTAGCAGAAATAAGATACGTGCATGGTATCCGAGATGTTAGCGTGGAAACCACGTGGAGGGGACCAGAAGTAGATTCTCGTGCTCTGTATCTTAATTGTGCATTTTATATTGATGTATAAAATTAGGACCGGACATGTATATGCAGAGTCCGACCGTTTTTTTTTTCTGGGATATGTTGTCGACCCAGCGACACCAGTCTGTTTATTATTTTGATTTGACTTTTTTTTTATTTTTTGCATCATGTTGCATGTCTGCACTTGCATGTGTTTTTCTTGTTTTCTTTCTATATTTTATTTGGGATTTCACGGTACAACATAGGCTCTTTAGGACTTAAATACCTAATTTTCTGAAAAATCCTAAATAAAATATTTAAAATAATTAAAATTTAGGATTAAAATATTCAGGATTTAAAAATTGTAACATTTACTTTCTTGCATATATTAATATGACCTCTACAATACTTAGGACCGCTCTAGATAACTGCATTCATATTTGCATGTCCCAAGGAGGAGTCCCTGTACTTTTCCAGCCTGATTTGCCCAGCATGCCTTCATATAGGTGGTTGTTTAGTGCGCCTAGGGTGTTAGAAGGCTCCCCAACCCAGATGGGGTGTAAGTCCTTTTGTTTGGAGCGTTTCCAGCTTTGTAGTTGAACCTCCACTTTCTCTTCTTTCCTAAGGTATCCTTGCCACTTTGGCAAGTATAAGTCCCACCCCTTGGAGCTCCAGTTTATAGTCATAGGATAGAGTTTCCTTCCTTTGACCTTAGGGCTACCGAGGTTCCCGTGAATGATGCAATTCATGGATTGTTGCTCAAGGATCTCAGGTTGTGTTGAGTCGACTACCTTACAACCAGGTAGGCTTAGGGTCCTAGTGACTTGGGATGACGAGTCCGTAGTACCCCGACCTGGCTACCTCTACCTCTTAAGATTACTCTTCTCTACCTTTTGACTACCCTTGTTGAGCCACTTTTGCTCCTTTAACTTTGTTGGTGTCACTTTTTCGATCCGATGCCGATAATTTGCCGCCTGTTTGGGGTACGATGATTTGTCCTCTGCCCTTATAGTCTGGATGTGCTATGACGTATTAGGATACCCCCGTTGAAGTGATTTATGGTTATTTCATAGGTTTTGTGAGTTGAGAACTCGCTACCCATTTGGAAGTGGGAGATTCACTCTCCGCCCAATGGTGCAGTGTGAGCTTCAAAGCATCGAGACCGTTCCATATGAAATAATCACCTTTTGATAACTTATACCTCAAGTTCATAATGATAAAGCGAAACTCCTTCTATCGAGAGTCTTCTTGGGTATCCCCCGAGATGTAATTAACCAGTAGGAATACGTTCCTCTGGGAGGATCCCAGAACAAAAAATATTTTTTTTGTTCTCAGGTTATGGATAGCTTATATAGAGATTCTGCTCATTGATGTTATTTTTTTGAGGTACTTCAATCTAATTATGTTTGGACGTATACTCTCAACCCATCACATGAGTATTATCCCTATATAAGCCTTCCATTTCTTTTCTTTTTTTGATTTTTTTACCTATTTATTGTCGTACGTTAGTCCACTATTTGATTCCTCTCCTCTTTGAGTCAATCATTTGGTTCCAGAGGGAGACTTACTTGAATAGGAAAATTATATGATGACATACAAAAAGGCAAGCTGACTACTCTGAGATCTAAGAAGAATCGAGAAAAATAATCTCGTGAATCCGCTGGTGATTAGTTTCTCTCTCCATGCTAGGAGTTTTGATTTTGTTCTGAGGTTGTAGTCTCTCTCTCCATGTGTGGGAGTTTCGCTCATATTATTATGACCTAGATTCTTTCCTCAAGTCATTAGTTGAGCTTGTAATCAGACCTTGGTTTCAGTCTATAAGTCAGTTGCTAAGGGCAACAACTTGACGTATTTTGTCCCGCCTTCCCTCCCTGAGCACATTGAGTCACTGCATATTTACATGTGTTTGTGTTGTTGTATTGTTTTTTTTTATATTTATTAATTTTTCTCAACCTTTCTTTTTTGTTGATCGTGTCTTTTTTTACTTGGCAGACATGGCGAGCAAGAGAGTCGTGACGATCGTTACTACTGGGGGAACTCTATCTCCTTTTTCCCTAGTATTTTTTATTCTACCAAGGGTATTATAACCTTCAATTCGTTTGAGAACCCTATCCAAATTACCTTGGGTAATCCTACGTCTTCTGAGTATGTTGCTCTGTTCCTTCCCCCTAAGAAGGGGGGTCGAGCACATAGAGTTGCTCTTGCTGAGGTAGCTCACATCGAGCCCGCCCTTTCCTCAAAGAAGAGACCTGCACCTGATGGTGATGTGTTACAGTGCCCTTAAGTCTTATCCAGACTGTTGGTTCGTCTCTCCATGTTTTCAAGGATTTCCCTTCCTTCGACAGGTCAGTCTTCTGGTAACACTGTTGCTGCTGTTGTCTCCTCTGATGTGGTCTCGGACCCTATGGTCTCGGTTCCCTCTGAGGTTGATCCTACTCCCAAGTTGGGAAGGAAGGCTCAGAGAAACCAGAATAGGTTGCTTAGGGCTCAGCAGCAGGCTGTTACTCCTACTGTTTTTGTTACAATCCATGAAGATTCCCCTGTTGCAGTCTCATACCTTGTGGTCCCGATTCCCTCTGAGGTTGTTCCTGCTCCCAAGTTGGGTAAGAAGGCTCGGAGAAACTTGAACAGGTTGCTTAGGGCACAACAGTAGGTTATTTCTCCTATTGTTTCAGTTCCAATTCACGAAGAGTCCCCGACTCCTACGGATCAAAACCCCTTTTCTGTTCTTTCTGGTTGTCAAGACTATGTCCCTGCTAGGATAGCCAGGAAAGCTCATCCTCCCATGGTGGTGCAGGTCATCTCAGACGTGTTATCCATATTGATAAGGCTACCATAAGCTTGTTGTCCAAGAAAATTGTTGGGGTCGTTTCCTCTTTGAGGGGAAAAGGGTCCATTTCTGAGAGGGAGCTCCCATCCAAATTTCTCAGACTTCTGAGCAGGTCGTGAGAGAACTCGTTCGCTTCCCTCACCCTCGAGGTCATCCTAATAGGAAGTGGGCTTTGGTCTATTGCTCTACTACTCGCCGAGGGGGTCTCCTTTCATTGCACATGGGGTTAGGCCCACCAGGGTGTTGTTAGGAACCCCCAGCGTGGCACTTAATCCCGATGCACCAAAGTCTTACATGCTATCCGGTCTACAACTTATTGAGGGCGGGTCTCCTTCTGTTTCACATGGTGTTAGGCCCACCGGGCTGTTAGGAACTCCCAGTGTGGCACTCAATCCTAATGCACCAGAGTTTGTACCTGCTGTCAGGTCTACTGTTGTAGCTGCACAGTCCGCACCTGATGTACCAGTGGAAATCAATAAAGAGAAAAGTATTGCTGCTTATGTGCCTTCTTTTTCTTGTTTGACTAGAAATAATTTAAGCACCTTTGTTATGGATGGTGAAAGTTCTGGGGCACGTCCCCAATGTCATTCTCACTACTTGTATCAAAACAAGTATCTTGGGGAGGGATATCGTCCTGACCGACCTAGGAGGCATTGAGTCTGAAAGCCACCCACCTCCTCTCCTGTCAAGGTTCCAACTCTGATTTTAGAGACTATTGATTCAATCACCTAGGGAATCATTCCTCTAGTCGATCGTACCCTAGAGCCATTACCAGTTGATCCCAAAATGGTGACTGATAACGATCTTAAAGGTGATTTATCTGGGTATTGCCTTCTTGCCCCGAGTGACCCGTCTGGGAATATTTTGGATATGTCAGAAGGTTTCCTAGATGAGGATGACCTCCTTAGTAAGAAACTCCATGACTTTGAGATGGCCACTGGCCAGGTCATGACCGCCACCACTCGGGCCCAGAGCTCAAATATTGAGGGTTGTACCCCTGATCCCATCGAGGATGACCAACATGGGCTATTGAAGCTCATGGCAACCCTAGGTTGATCAATAAGATCAAAGCAAAGATGAGTTGATCGCTCACTTGCAAGCCCAACTCTCCCTTCTTGTTGCCCAAATAGTGGCATTATAGAGCGAAAGAGTGGGATCTGACGGTGTTTCCCTCCCCACTCTGGGTGAGGCACGCCCCGCTGTTACTTCAATGCCTCTGGGGCCTCTCGTCATGTTCATGTCACTTCTTCTGACGTTTCCCAACACAAACATATCTCCTCTGATTCACACCTATAGTCCTTGGTGATGCTAAGGCCATGGCTGGATTGGCAGCTTACTAAGGTGAGACTGTTGTGTGAAGGGGAAGATCTTATCCTGAGGAATATGAATATATTTTGTACCCTCCAAGGTTTGTACCCTCTTGTTTCAAAAAGTTTGAGGGCTTTATCAATCCTCACCAATATATAGCCTAGATTAGAGCACTTTGTTGCAACATCGGAAACAACGACACCCTCTTACTTCGAATTTTCATCACCAGTTTGGCAAAGTTTGCTTTTGAATGGTATGTCAATTTACCTAATGGCTCATTCAAGACCTTCACCAAACTGGAAGATGCATTTATCAAATACTTTGCATGAGCGCACCACTGAGCACTTTGAGTGATTTTTTGTTAGCCCGACAAGGTTCTGCTGAGTCATTATTGGATTTCACCATTCGTTGGCACAACTTGAGTTCCAGTGCGAACCCCAATTGCAAGAATAACATGTGGTTGTATTCCTCATGGGCAAAATAACAGGCCCTATTTCTGTCTTGCTAAAGATGAGTATAATCAAAACATTTGAGAATTTGATCAAAAAAGTGGCTAATTTTCAGGACACCACAGATGCCTTGACCTTCAAAGATACTAAATATGCTAGGGGTTAAAAGTCTTTTGTGGGTCTTCCAAGGAGAAAAGAAGAGAGCATCGCTCTTATGACATTCGATGGGAAGATGAAAAAGCCCATCATGTCTGCCGAGCAAACTCGCCCACCTCCTTATAAAGGGAGACCCCAGTCTCCTGAATACAAGAAGTCTAAAATCTATCCTTTTAGGAATGATTGTCTCAAGAAGATGCTCAAGAACCTGCTTAAGCAGGGAATGCAACTCCCACCACCAAAGAAACCTCATGAAGTGGAGAGGACGAAGGTGCCTGACTATTTCCCATAGCATAGGCATCTTGGGCATGTCCTAGAAGACTGTTGTCCTTTTAAGGATTGGCTTGAGGCTTAATACAAGGCTAGAGAGATTGAGATACCAGATCAGTACTTGGAGAATCCCCAGGGGAAGGGTTCTGTGAAAATGGTGACAGCTGTTCCAACTCCAAGCTTTCTTTCTGGTATTTCTCTTCTTGCTTGTAATGCAGAAGTGGATTGTAGTGCTCCTCTTAGCACATTTTATGAAGACAAAGCTATAAAAGAAGAATGTTTTGATTATGTCTCTGTATCTCATGTTTTCATACTTGATGATAATAACATTAGTAACTCTGATCATGCTGATGAGGGAGGTGAGCAGTATCCATTATTGCCCTCCTTGAGTGGTATATATCACATTTATGATGATTTGAGCAATACATCTATCGATGCAGGAGAGGCCTTGGTTCATGAAGGCTTCTTTGACGAGTCTCCTACTGAATTTGCCACTGAAATCAAACCCATTGGGTTCTTTAGTGAGAAGGTTCAAGAAATCCACCTCATAAGCGGTAAAATTCTCCCTCTTAGAGTGCCCCTACCCAATTCTAAGGATAAGGGGAAGAGTATCATCACCCAAGAGGTAGATGACCATCCTGAAGTCCCAAATGAAGGCTTTAAAGATCCTCCTAAAATTGTGGACTATAATGTGTTGGCACACCTCAAGAGGTTGTCAGCCACTTTGAGCATCTATGATGCACTTCTTCTTTCTCCCGAGCTGAGAGAGACATTGATTAAAGCTCTACGTGAGCCCGAGGTCTTTTACGCACATTATGTGGAGGAGAAGATGAAGGAGGCAGCTATGCCACCATAAGTGGTTGTTGTTACCTCACTAAGGAGGACTTGCTTTTAGGCACCATGGACCATAACCGTCCTCTATATGTGACGGCTGGAATCTATGGAACTCCGTTAAACCATATCCTAATAGATTCTGACGTGTCGAAGAATATTATTAGCGTCCAAACCCTTGATTTGTTTTCCTTGAGCACGAGGAGATTATGCTCTGACAAGATTATGCTTAATGGCTTCAATGAAAAGGGTTAGAAAACTCTTGGCTCCATCACCCCACCTCTTCAATTTGTAGACTTCAAGAGCAAAGCCAAGTTCCACGTGATTGATGGGAACACATCTTATAGAGCCCTATTCGGATGCCCATGGATCCATGAGTATGGGATGATACCGTCCACCCTCCACCAATGCATCAAGAGCATGCATGGAGGGGAAGAGTTTTCCATCCCTGGAGATGTTCATCCATTCTCCATTAACGAGGTGGGAGTCTACGATGATGCTGAGTATTATGTACCACCTAAAGCATCTATCTCAATCTTGATTTTGTCAGGACGTCCACAAGCCCCTCCCCTTCCTAGTTCTCTCCTTGTTAAAGGTAAAGAGGCAAAAGAGCAGGAACAAAGGCATTGTGCCCTAGTGACTTCGAAGCGTGAGCTTGAGCTCCCCATCTTACCTACAGGTAAGATGAAGATCAAAGCTGCATCAGATTCTGAGTTCGAGAAAGATGAGGCGCTACTGGTGAGCATTTTGAGCTAAGATGACACTAGAGAGGAGATACTTCTGATACCCTCAGAGGGCATGGTACCTCATTTGACTAGACTCTCTTTGTGGATGAAGTGTTAACCATCGACCCCATGCCACAAGGTCATCACAAAGAGCTAATGATTACACATGCCTCTACTGTTGAAGAGTTGAAGACCTTTTATGTACCTCCTAAGCTTGAGTCTTAAAAGAAAGGCATTCTATTTTATAAAGATGTTCCTCATGTACTGAACACGGATGTAATGTTTTTAAGCGATGAGAATGAAGAAGTAGAGGACATTCCTCTTTCTTATTACTGCTCTCCTCTCATTTATAAAATGCTTGATGTTGGTTTGTTGCCTGAGAGGTGGTTTATACGCCAAGCCAAATTATGTAAAGCCATGTGGCAATATAAACCCCTAGGGGAAAGGTCTGGATTAGGGTATGTTAAGAAACATAATAAGATTGGACTCCATGGAGCCTCATGAAGAATGATTTTTATGCATGAAAGCGTTGAGACCCTCACCTCTGCTAGTGAGGAGATTGAAGTTAAAGATGCCCCTCCTGAGCTCAAGGATGGCGCCTCTTTGACAGTCAATGAGTTGGTTGAGCTTAACCTTGGTACGGCTGACAAACCCCGTCCGACTTATATTAGCAAACTCCTATCAGATTCTATGACTATTAAGATTATATAAATACTAAAAGAGTTTTGCAATTGTCTTGCCTGGAGCTATGATGAGATGCCCGGACTAGCCCCAGATGTGGCCATACACCATTTGGTTGTAGACCCGAGTGTTGTTCCAATGAAACAAACACCCAGGAGGATGCAGCTCGAGATAGAGCAAAAGGTCTTTGAAGAAACCAAAAATTTCATCGATGCTAGCTTTATTAGGGAGGTTCTTCACCCTACATGGCTTGCAAACATCATACACGTTCAAAAGAAGAACAGACAGATATGAGTTTCATCGACTTTCAAGACCTGAATAAGGCTTGCCCGAAAGATGATTTTCCCTTGTCAATTCTAGAGCTCATGATAGATGTCGTTTTCTCTCATACGATGTTTTCCTTCATGGATGGTTTGTCTGGTTATAATCAAATTCCGATGGCCCCAGATGAGGAGCAACATACGACGTTTCACACTCCAATCGACATATTTTGCTATAAGGTCATGCCCTTTGGATTAAAGAACTCCGGGGCGACCAATCAGTGCGCTATGACACACTTTTTTGCTGACTTGCTACATCATCATGGTGAGTGTTACATCGACGATGTAGTGATTAAGAGTTAATCCCTGAATACTGCTAATATGCACAATACAACAATAATTCAGATTATATTTCACTTATATTTCCATACTTTGAAACAAAACCAAAAACTTGATTTGGAATAAAAATAAGAATTTAACTTTTAATATATATATATATTGGGATACTACGCAAGTATATGTATCGTTATCAAGTAATATATGACTTTTTTATTAAGACCTGAATATCGAACCCACATGGAGAATACGCAATATGCACTATTGAACAACATAATTTCTATTTTTAATAAAAAGATAATTATATAAACTGAAGATGATTTTTGCAGCAACGAAAACTTAAATATTTTGGTATTTTCAATATTTTGATAGAACAATAAAAATTTAAAAAGATAACTAGAGTTTTTGTAGAAGAAAAACACTAAATATGAAAATATATTTCTTCTTATTATGAATCAGTAATAAGTATAGGAATTCTTTTGTGGAAGTATGCAAATTGTGTTATTCCAAATAGGAGCAATAATATTCTTTATCCTTACCAGAGATGCTATAAATAACATTAGCTAATTTAAAGTTTGAATAGTTCTGAAGACCGGCTAGACAAGGAAGATACTAGCTCTTACTCTAAAGTTTCCTTGATTCCCTTCACCTGGAGGCTAACATTCTTGTATCAGAACCTAAAATAACAAATCAAGTTGGGGGCTTTAACCTCGCACTTTAAAGTCCTCTAACTCTACACCCTTCAATGAATATTTTCCTATTTATTTGCACTCAATCATATGAACTACATTCTCATTCAAACAACCTCATGTGATTCTTTCCAAATGCTGATTGGACAATACCAGCCCAGTTCTTACATGTTCTCACAATAAATTTTAACATCTGGATTGTCCAAATCAAGAAGTAAATGAAGTGCATGGATTTAAATCATCACCACTTCTTCCATCATTCAAGATTAATACTTTACACACCTTCCATCCAAAACTTAATTACTTATCATTTTAAGAAGAAAGATAAAGAAAATGACTCAGAATCCATGGAGAAAACAAATCCACACTTTAGTTTAAAATAAAAAATCATTGTCAAACTAACAACAAGTCTCAATTAAAACTAAAAGTAACCTCAAAATAGAAAGATAAAAACTTATCTCAAGTACCCCACTAAACTCTTGAAGTTCCTTTGATTCTCTTCTCTTTACAATCACTCAAAATAAAATAAAATAAAGGATAAAATAAAAGTAAAAGTGGTGCTTGAAAACCTCTCCGAACTAACTCCCCAAATGAGAACTTTCAAAACTTTCCAATACTTTCAAGACCACTTTCAAAGTCCCAATCTTCTTTCTTTTATAATTTTCCAAAAGGTGTCTTGCTTTCTCTTCAAAATATGTTTATATTCGATGTATTTCCCCAAAAGATGCATCCTTTCGTGATAATTTTTTGTCTATGGTGGTCATAACCACCTATTAAGTCAATGGGTGCCTCAAAAACCTCTTCAAAATTTGCAAAAATCGACTTTACTCACCTAATAACTGCCACTAGAGCTTGATTGCGGGGTCTCTGATGCTTAAGCGCGGCCTTCTCTGTTTAACCGATGCTTAGGCGCCAAAACTCTTTTGCACATTTTTCATATTTTTGCTCCAAATTTGATCATTTTTCACTCTTTTAAGCATTTTTCACTATTTTTACCTGTATCTACAAGAAAAACACAAAAATATCTTCCATTAATGCGCAAAATCTCAAAAATAGGTATAAAAATATGTCTAAAAACATTATATATTTTAGGTGTATCAAAATCCCCCAAACTTAAAATGTTACTTGTCCTCAAGTGACATTTCAATCTTTAAAAACTAAATAAGTATGATATGTATATGAGTTTCTTTAAGAGTTACTAAAATTTTGATTTAGAAATATAGTAGTCTAATTTAGAAAAAATATTCAGTGAATGAGACTAACTTAAAGTTTAGAAATTCTTAAAGTTAAGAAAGATGAAAACATGATTTTCTATCTAATTCAGAAATGTATTGTAGATTTTCCAATTTTAGAATTTAGTTCTTTTATTATCTCCACTTAAAAATTTTCATTAAAAATAATTTTACTTACTATATTATATCTATAAGATTAAGAGTTTCTCAAGTCTTATACTTTAAAA
>NEWO01001874.1:25961-41992 GCA_003013225.1 Phalaenopsis aphrodite
TCTCATTTTAACATGTCTAGATCACTAAATAAAGTCTTAAAATCAATACTAACACATAATAGTCTCAAAAATACTACCCCAAATTTTCTTAATCACACGTAAAACAACGATCAAAATAAAAGAACACTGATAAATATGGTTTGCCTCCCACAAAGCGCTTGGTTTTATGTCGGCAGCCTGACGTAACAAGTGCTTACTCTGGTTGACCCAACATCATTCCATAATTAAACTTATGTTGATCCCCTATAAAACAAGGTTTCATTATATGTCCATTAACTTTAAATATTTTCTCAGACTTAGGATCTTTAATATCCACAGCTCCATAAGGATAAACTTTAATCACAATAAATGGGCCCATCTACTTGGACTTAAGTTTGCCTGAAAATAATATTAAACTTGAATTATAAAATAAGAATCTGTTGCCCTGGCTGAAAATTTTTAGTAAGAATCCTTCGATCATGCCACATCTTCATCTTTTCTTTATAAATTTTGGCACTTTTATAAGATTCATTCCTTATCTCTTCAAGCTCATTTAATTGTAACAATCTTTTCTCACCAGCATCTTTCAAATTATAATTGAACTCTTTAATCACCCAATATGTCTTATGCTCAAGTTCAACTGGTACATGACAAGCTTTTCCAAATATTAACATATATGGAGACATTCCTATAGGAGTTCTGTATGCAGTTCTATAAGCCCACAAAGCATAACAAGTTTTACCGACGAATCCATTTTTGTTGGATTCACAGATTTTTCCATAATTTTTTTAATTTTTTGATTGGATAATTTAGCCAAACCACTTGTCTGAGGATGATAAGCAGTAGCAATCCTATGATTTATATGATATTTCTTTAATAATTTCTCCATTATGACATTTCTGAAATGACTTCCCCCATCAGTAATGATAACTTTTGGCATCCCAAATCTACAATATATATTCGTTTTCAAAAATTTTGCAACACTTTGAGCATCATATTGTGGTAAAACAACAACTTTACCTCAAAGTCAGCATACCATGGATCACGCCACTCATTAATAGTGAACAATTTTTCATCTATAAAATGATCATTAATTTCATTTTCAAAATAGAGTGGTTTTTCTAATTCAAGCCTGGATAAATGATCAACAATTTGATTTTCAATCCCCTTATGATTTACTATTATAAAATCAAATTCTTGCAAAAGAAGAATCTATCTTATAAGTTTAGGTTTAACATTCTTCTTTTTCATTAAATACTTAATAACAGAATGATTTGTATGCACTACACAATGAGTTTCAATTAAATATGATCTAAATTTATCAAAAGCATATACTATTGCTAATAACTCTTTTTGAGTTTTTGTATAATTAATTTGAGTTTCATTAAGAGTTTTACTAGCATAGTAAATAACTTCAAAAATTTTATCATATATTTGTCCTAAAACAGCTCCAATAGCACAATCACTAGCAGCACAAATTAATTCAAAAGGTTTTTCCCAATTTGGTGAAACTATAATTGGTGCAGAGATTAGTTTTTCTTTTAATAACTTAAAAGCTTTTAGCCATTCCTCATCAAAATTAAAAATTACAGCTTTCTCTAGTAAATGGCATAAAGGCTTAACATCTTTGAAAAGTCTTTAATATATAGCCTGTAGGATCCAGCATGTCCTAAAAAACTCCTAATTTTTCTTACATTTGTTGGATAAGCTAAATTAGTGATCACTTGAATTTTAGCAGGATCTCCTTCCATACCATTTTCTAATATTTGATGTCCTAATACAATTCCTCCAGTTACCATAAATTGGCATTTTTCCAAGTTAAGGACAAAATTTGTTTCTTCACAGCGCTTAAGAACTTTGGATAAATGTTCTAAACAAGAGTCAAATGAAGTTCTGAACACTAAAAAGTCATCCATGAATACTTCAATCCCTTTTTCAATTAAATAAAAAAAAATTGTCATCATACATCTTTGAAATGTAGCAGGGGCATTACATAAACCAAAAGGCATTCTTCTAAAAGTAAAAGTACCATAAAGAATGGTAAACATTGTTTTCTCTTAATCCTCAGGAGATATTTGAATTTGGTGATAATTAGTATATCCATCCATAAAATAAAAGTATCTATGCCCAGCTAGTCTATCTAGCATTTGATCTAAAAAGGGTAATGGAAAATGATCTTTCCTGGTGGCAAGATTTAATTTTCTATAATCAATGCATATTCGCCACCCTATAACTTGTCTAGTAGGTATTAACCCATTATGTTCATTTGCAGTTACAGTTACTCCTCCTTTCTTAGGAACACAATGAATTGGACTAACCCATGCACTATCTGAAATAGGGTAGATAATTCCAGCATCTAACCACTTTAAAATTTCTTCCTTTGCAACTTCTTTCATAATAGGATTCAATCTCCTTTACGGATTAGCCCTGGGTTTGCAATTCTCTTCCATATGAATTATATGCATACAAATTGAAGGGTTGATTCCCTTAATGTCAGCAATTGTCCATCCAAAGGATTTCTTAAAATTTTTCAGAATTTTCATCAACCTTTCTTCTTCTTCCATTGTTAATTTTAAGGAAATTATAACTGGTAAAGTAGATGAATCTCCTAAAAAGACATATTTTAAATAATCAGGAAGTAACTTCAACTCTAGTTCTAGAGGTTTTTCAATAGATGGACAAAATGATTTATCTTTGTCTATCGTGTCCAAAACTTCAACACTTTCTCTAACATAGATTGAATTTTCCTTAAAAAGATCTTCGCATTGATTTAATTCCTTTTCTTGCTTGTGTTCCAAATCATGTACTTCAGATTTTTCTTCATAAGTAGTTCTAAAATGGCATTCACTTAGATATCTTATAACATCCATCCTATACCATTCATTATCTTTACCTTTTGTAGGGTATTTCATTAATTTTTAAATGTTAAAAGTAAGAGTTTGATCACTGACGTGCATTGTTAATTCCCCTTTCTACACATCTATCATTGCTCTTCCTATGGCTAGGAAAAGTCACCCTAAAAGGATAGGTATCTCTTTATCTTCCTCCATATCTAGCACAATGAAATCAGCAGGAAAGATAAATTGATCCACTTTCACTAGAACATCTTTTATAACTCCTTTAGGGTATGTTATTGAATGATCGCTAGCTGCAGATTTACAGTAGTAGGGGTTATTTCTCCTAATCCCAATCTTTTAAATATTGATAATGACATAAGGTTAATGCTTGCACCTAAATCACATAAAGCTTTCCCATAAAATTTATCTCCTATTGCCATTGGAATTGTAAAGCTACCAGGATCTTTTGAATTAAATATCCTTCATAAACTTTACATGGCTCGGCATTTGTTCTAAGGCTTCAGCAAATAGAATACTAATTGTAAGCTCCTTAAATATTTCCAGAAATTTTGAAAATTGATTATCCAACTTCTGCTGATGAAGTCTCTAAGGAAATGGAGGTGGTGGTTTTTCCAAATCAATTTTCAATGGAGAAAAAGGTCTCTCAGAATATTTTGGAGCATCCTTTTTTTATTCTTCAATTTCTTCTCTCTCTACTTCAATTTCTTTTAGAACCCGACCTTCCAACTCTCTTTCGCTTCTAAGTTAAACAGCTTTTACTTGCTCTTTATTCTGGTCTTTTGGATTTGATTCAATATTACTAGGAAGTGTTCTTTGGGATCTATTACTTAATGAATTTGCTATTTGCTGAAGTTGATTATCAATATTTCTAATTGTAGCTCCTTCACTTTGTAATTCGTTTCCCATTTGTAACACCACTTCTTCTATAGACAACTTCATCTCCTTAAACTGTGTATTATTGTTGAAACTTGGAGGAGAAGTAGACTTATAATTATTATTCCCTTGGATGTTACAGTTTCTCAATGAGTTTCCTTGGTTGTTCCCCCATTGCTGATTATTACCACCTGAATTTTTATTCTAGTTAAAGTTGGTATGGTTCTTCCAACCTGGGTTATAATAATTTGAATATGGGTTATTCTGCTTATTATTTTTTGCATTCAAAGTTTCTAATGATACTTGAGAATCTACCATTTGGTCTAATGAACTCTCTTCAATCATGGAAATTGGTTGAGAAAAATTCATTCCAAAATTTGTTTAACTTTCTTGAAATTACAACAACTTGATTTGCTAACATGGTAAATGCATCAGTTTCATGAATATTGGTTACTTTCTTAGGATTTACCCTCTCAAAAGGGCATTAAAATTTTTGGTAGCCATTTCTTCAATTAAAGCATAAGCATCATGAAATGGTTTTGACATCAATGAACCACCAGACGACATCGATAATTGATCTAAGAGATCCAACAAATCCATTATAAAAAGTTTGAATTATTGACCAATCTGGTATAGCATGGTGTGGACACTTTCTTAAGAGTTTTTTAAATCTTTCCCATGCTTCATAAATAGATTCCCTTCAAACTGATTAAAAGATGTAATATCATTTCTAAGCTTTACAGTTTTTTATGGTGAAAAATATTTAGTAAGGAAGTTTTGTGCTAAATCACCTCAAGTTCTGGTAGATTTAGGTGCTAACGAATTCAACCACATCTTAGCTTTATCCCTCAGTGAGAAAGAAAATAATGTAAGTCTTATGACATCATTTGATACACCATCGTATTTAAATATATCGCACAATTCTAGAAAATTGGCAAGATATAAATTTGGATTTTCAGTTGGTGATCTCACAAACTGATTATTTGATACCATTTGGATAATAGCAGGTTTAAGCTCAAATGAATTAGCAACTACAATAGATTTTTTAATACTACAATGAAGTTTATCTATAGCATGATTGATATAATCTCTTAAAGGTCTAAACTCTTGATGAATTTCACATTTTAATTATTTTGGTCTGTCATTTATGTAATTTTTTTGGATTTTTCAAAATTTATAGTTTTTTTTTGGTTTTCCTGATTTTTCTAACAGTTCTTTCTACTTCAGAATCGTAGGGCACTAGTCCTTCAACACTTGAACTATGCATACACTAACATATAATAAAATAAATAAAATAAAATAAAATAAAATAAAATAACTTAAAGTTTAAATAAGACTTTCTAAAAATAAAAATTTATTTCTTAAAATCAATTTCTCCCCAGCCAACTACGCTAAAAACTTGATCCCTGGATACTGCTAATATGCACAGTACAACAATAATTCAGATTATATTTCACTTATATTTCCTTATTTTGCAAAAAAACCAAAAACTTGATCTGAAGAAAAATAAGAATTTAACTTTTAATTTATATATATTGGGATACTATGCAAGTATATATATCGTTATCAAGTAATATATGACTTTTTGATTAAGACCTGAATATCAAACCCACAGGGAGAATACGCAATATGCACCATTAAACAACAAACTTTCTATTTTTAATAAAAAGATAATTATCTAAACTAAAGATGATTATTGCAGTAATGAAAACTTAAATATTTTTGGTATTTTCAAAATTTTAATAGAACAATAACAATTTAAAAAGATAACTAGAGTTTTTGTAGAAGAAAAACACTAAATATGAAAATATCTTTCTTCTTGTTATGAATCAGTAATAAGTATAGGAATTCTGTTATGGAAGTATGCAAATTGTGTTGTGTCAAATAGGAGCAATAATATTCTTTACCCTTACTCGAGATGCTATAAAGAACATTGGCTAATTTAATGTTTGAATAGTTCTGAAGACCGGCTAGGCAGGGAAGATACTAGCTCTCACTCTAAAGTTCTCTCGATTCCCTCCACCTAAGGGCTAACATTCTCGTATCATAACCTAAAACAATAAACCAAGTTGGGGTCTTTAACCTATCACTTTAAAATCCTCTAACTCTATTCCCTTCAATGAATCTTTCTCTATTTATTTGCACTCAATCATATGAACTACATTCTCATTCATACAACCTCATGTGATTCTTTCCAATTGTTTACTGAGACAATACCAGCCCTGTTCTTACATGTTCTCACAACAAATTTTAACATTTGCAATGGCCAAATCAAGAAGTAACTGAAGTGCATGGATTAAATCATCACAACTTTTTCCATCATTGAAGATCAATACATAACTTCCGTCTAAAACTTAATTACTTATCATTTTAAGAAGAAAGATAAAGAAAACTACTCAGAATCCATGGAGAAAACAAAACCACAATTTAGTTGAAAAGAAGAAATTATTGTCAAACCAACAACAAGTCTCAATTAAAACCAAAAGTAGTTTCAAAACAAAATGATAAAAACTTATCTCAAGTCCTTCACCAAACTCTTGAAGTTCCTTTGATTCTCTTCTCTTTACAATCACTCAAAATAAAATAAAATAACAAAAAGGATAAAATAAAAGTAAAAGTGGTGCTTGAAAATCTCTCCGAACTAACTCCCCAAATGAGAACTTTCAAAACTTTCCAATACTTTCAGGACCTCTTTCAAAGTCCCAATCTTCTTTCTTTATTATTTTTCAAAAGGTGCATTGGTTTCTCTTCAAAATATGTCTATATTCGATGTATTTCTCCAAGATATGCATCCTTTCGTGATAATTTTCATCCATGGTGCTTATAACCACATATTAAGCCAACGGGTGCCTCAAAAACCTCTTCAAAATTTGCAGAAACCAACTTTACTCGCCCAATAATTGCCACAGGCGCTTAAGTTTGGGGCCTCTAGCGCTTAGGTGCGGCCTTTTCTCTTTAACAGGCACTTAGGCGCCAAAACTCTTTTGCACATTTTTCACATTTTTGCTCCAAATTTGATCTTTTTTCACTCCTTTAAGCATTTTTCACCTTTTTTACCTGTATCTAAAAGAAAATTACAAAAATACCTTCCATTAAAGCGTAATATTTCAAAATGAAGTATAAAAATATGTCTAGAAAATTTATATATTTTAGGTGTATCAAGTGTCTTTATGAAGATGATCATCTTTTAGACCTGAGGACCGTCTTTGAACGCCTAAGGAAATATGACTTGAAGATGAACCTGCTGAAATGCGCCTTTGACGTATCTTCTGGGAAGTTTTTATGCTTCATTGTACATCATAGAGGCATTGGAATCGATCTTATTAAAATTAAATCCATCAATGAGATGAAACCTCCTAAAATTTGACGTAGTTGCGTTCCCTACAAGGGAAGCTCTCTTATATTAAGAGGTTTGTTTCAAACCTTTCTGGTCGATGTCAGCCCTTTTCTACGTTGACTAAGAAAGATGTTCTCTTTTACTGGGATGAGTCATGTCAGCATGCTTTCAACGATATCAAGTGCTACTTGCTGAATCCTTCAGTATTAGCAGTGTCGGTCCCAGGTAGACCCTTTATTCACTATATTGCCACTCTTGATGAGTCGATAGGAGCTTTATTAGCTCAGAAGAACTAAGAAGGGAAAGAGAACGCCCTATATAATCTTAGTCGGTGCTTCATACCCGCTGAGATGAGATACCCACCAATTGAAAAGAGCTGCTTAGCATTAGTATTTTCAGTCCATAAGTTGAGGCATTACATGCTCTCACACCATGTCGATTTGATCTTGAATGTAAACCTCTTGCAGTATCTCATGATGCATCCTACCTTAGCTGGACGGTTGGCTAGATGGGCCATGATATTGTCACATTTTGGCATTTTGTATGTCCCTCAACGGGCTGTTAATGGACAGGCATTAGCTGACTTTTTAGCGGCTCACCCGATCTCGACAGATTCATCTCTAAATGGCAATTTCTCTGATGAGCATTTGATGGCCATCGATGCCCCATAGTGGTAGATGTACTTTGATGGGGCCTCTTAATTGAAAGAAGGGCCACCAGGGTCTCTCCTAAAGGTGCAATCGGGGATCAGATTGATTTTCGTATCGCCCGATAGTGGCATTCTCCACTACTCTTACAATTTAGCAGAACCATGTACGAATAACACTGCTGAATATGAAGGCTTAATTGTAGGACTTGAGTTATCTATCCAAATGGGAATTACAATAATCAAGATTTATGGTGATTTGCAACTCATTATAAGTCAGGTCTTAGGAACCTACAATGGCCTCAAGCCTGAGCTTCTAGCCTACCATGAGAAGGCAATGACAATGTTGAAGCTCATTCCCGAGGTCGCTCTTATTAGGATACCTCGATCCCTCAATGGCAAGGTTGATGCCCTTGCTAAATTAGCTAAAGAGCTATCAAGTCCTGACAGAAATCATGTGACAGTCGTGATCCGAGAAAGAAGAATCCTTTCACTGACAATTTCTAGCCCTTCGGGTGACATGCCTTCGGATAGCGGTGGTGTCGTCTTGGCTACTTCTGATGGAGTATCTGATGATTAGTGTCAAGTCATCATCACATACTTGACGAGGAAAATTCTCCCTGATGATCTCTCCCTTGCCTCTCAAATCTAGAAGAGGGCGCTTTCGTTTACAATTATTAACGAAACTTTGTATCGACGCTCTTTCGAGTAGATTTGGTTACAATGTTTAGGGGATGATGAGGCCCAAAAAGTAATGGTTGGGGTCCATGAAGGTGTTTGCAGATCCCATTAGTCGGGTCCCGAAATGAAAATCAAAATCAAACGCCTTAGTTATTATTAACCTATGATGACCCTTGATTGCATTGAATATGCCAAGCAGTGTCATCAATTCCAGGTGTTTAGCCCTGTGCTTCACCAATCCCCGAGTGTACTTCACCCGACAGTCGCATCATGGCCTTTCGAAGCTTGGGGTACCGATATTGTGGGGCCTATTTACCCACCGTCCTCTCAAGGACATTGATTTAATCTTGCAGCTACTGATTATTTCTCTAAATGGATGGAACCTATCCCTCTAATAGAAGTATGGGCAGATAACATGCTTCACTTCCTTGAGAATAATATCTTTTATAGACTTGGTGTTCCACGACGTATGATCTCTGATAACGGGTTGGCTTTCTAAAATACCAAGATTAATAGTTTTGTCGGCGCCATCACATCGATTGGCGATATTCGACGATCTACTACCCGAGAGCGAATGGCTTGGCTGAGGCTTTTAATAAGACCTTAATTGGCCTTATCAAGAAAATTCTCCACTCCAACAAAAAAGCATGGCACAAGAAGCTCTCGGAGGCTTTGTGGGCATATCGTACGACATACCGTACACCCACTAGTTCTACTCCATACGCATTGACCTTTGGGTCTGAAGCTGTCCTTCCTCTGGAAGTTGAATTGCCTTCATTGAGTGTCACTATCAGCAATAATATAAACAACAAAGATAATACCCGACTTAAGTTGGAAGAGCTTGGCAGCTTGGAGGGGCTGCGATTACAAGCCCAGCAAAGCATTGAGCTATACTGGGCTGGTATAGCTAGAGCCCACGACAAGCTCGTAAGGCCCCATACCTTCACTGTTAAAGACTTGGTGCTAGTGTTACACTGTCCGATTGTATCTCACAGTCGAAGCCACGAGAAAATTTGAACCCACATGGGAAGGACCATTTGTGATCGAGAAGGTCTACGAGGGAGGAGCCTACTTGTTTATTGATGCTGACAGATCTCACCCAATGCCCCTATCATTGGACGATATTTGAAGAGATATAATGTTTAATCTCATCATTTATTTGATGTACTTTTCTGCGTAAATTGATTATTCAAAGCTTCATGTACTTCATAGTTTAGTTCTTGACCAATAAGATTACATCCTTCTATTTTGTCTCATGTATGAACTGCTTGTGATGATTTCATTATAACTATTGAGGGATCGTGCATAGTTTAGGATGACATGTGGCATCCAAGAGAGGCCTTATGCATCTCTTACAACTGATTTCTGAATTGCTAAATAGGCAAATTAGAAGTCTTACGGGTGGCTTATACATGGCGCAATCTGTAATCGATATGAGAGAAGCCAAGTACTTCTCTTGTCCTTTTGTTCGGTGCCTCACTTTGAGTGGGTCTGAACGAGCCTTTCCTATACACTATAAATGAGCATGGTAGAGATTCTTATCCCATTCATCATAAATGGATGTGGAGGTTGCCTTTTTTTTTAAAAATAGGATTTTAGCTCAATCTTACGACTAAGTATTATTTGGGTATTGTATATTGCCCAACTTTTCTTTTTACAATTTATGGGTTGACAAAAATTTATCACAATTGATATTTACCTTTGGTGTGGCATTCCGCTCACCATCTTTATTCTTGATGCGTCGACCCTCAGGTTGTCGCTGGCTTCCTTCAAGAGTCGCTTTACCTTTGGTGTGGCAGTCTGCCCACTATCTTTACACTTGATGTGTCGACCTTTAGGTCGTAGCATGGCTTCCTTCGAGATCCGCTTGATCTGCTTTATCCTTGATGTGTTGACTCGTAATTCTTAGCGAGCTTCCTCAGGGAGCCGCTTTATCCTTGGTGTGACACTCCGCCCGCCACTCTCATGTTTGCCTCTGTGTCTAGTAGTCCCTTCCTTTGGGATGGTAGTTGCCTTTTCACATGAGTTCTTTACTCACCACTTATTACGTACTTCGATGCTTCTCAAACCACATGCCCTTTTGGGCCAGTTCATTCACGAGAGTATTCCATCTTCAGACATTCCTTGGGGCATGCCTCTACGGCCTTTGAACCCACCCTTAGGTTATGCCTCTACGATTTTGTGGTCATGCCTCTATGACCTCTGAACCACTAGCTTGAGTGATGCCTCTGTGGCCTCTGAACTCATTCCTAGGTTATGTCATTACGGCCTCTGAACTTATTTTCATGGTCATGCCTCTACGACCTCTGAACCACTGTGTTTGGTTATGCCTTCAGGGCCTCTAAATTATCCTTCTTGGTCGGCCATATTATATAGTCCCTGGTTTGATTACCACCTCTGAGCAAGATATGTTGTGCTTTATAGCCACGTGATTAAAGTGTTGGGTATTCCATCTCAAGGAGATCAGTTAGACTCACAATCGAGGTCTCTTTTAGAGGAAACATAATAGGAGACTTGGTCACACTAGATGATTGAGCCTTCTCCCCTACCATTTTGAATAAGGTCAAGTACGGGGTTTCCATCAATTCTGTTGTTTCAAATGTGGTCAAATAGATTGATGTGTCATTTCGAATATGGTCAGGCAAACTTTTCCTCAGCCATACCATGTCCAGTTTATCTAGCCTGGTTGGGATCCATTGGGTCATGCCTCTGTGGCCTTTAAACTCATTCCTAGGCCATGCCTTTATGGCCTCTAAACTTATTTTCTAGGTTATGCATCTATGGCCTCTGAACCTATTCTCGTGGTTATGCCTCCACGACCTCTGAACCACCCTCTTAAGTTAAGCTTTTACGGCCTCTGAACCTATTTTTGTGGTTATGCCTCTATGGCCTCTGAACCTATTTTTGTGGTTATGCCTCTATGGCCATTGAACCTATTCTTGTGGTTATGCCTCTACGGTCTCTGAACCACCCTCTTGGGTTATGCCTTTACGGCCTCTGAACCTATTTTTGTGGTTGTGCCTCTATGGCCTCTGAATATATTCTTGTGGTTATGCCTCTATAGCATCTGAACCACCCTCTTAGGTTATGCCTTTACAGCCTCTGAACCTATTTTCTAGGTTATGCCTCTATGGCCACTGAACCTATTCTCATTGTTATGCCTCTATGACTTCTGAACCACCCTCTTAGGTTATGCATTTACAGCCTCTGAACCTATTTTCTAGGTTATGCCTCTATGGCCTCTGAACCTATTTTTGTGGTTATGCTTCTATGACCATTGAACTTATTCTCGTAGTTATGACCCTACGACCTCTGAACCACCCTCTTAGGGTATGCCTTTATGGCCTCTGAAAATATTCTTGTGGTTGTGCCTCTATGGCCTCTGAACCTATTCTCGTGGTTATGCCTTTACGGCCTCTGAACCACCCTCTTAGGTTATGCCTTTACGACATCTGAACTTATTTTCTAGGTTATGCCTCTATGGCCTCTAAACCACCCTCTTAGGTTATGTTTTTATAGCCTCTAAACCTATTTTCTAGGTTATACCTCTATGGCCTCTGAACCTATTTTTATGGTTACGCCTCTATGGCATCTGAACCTATTTTGTGGTTGGTCGATTTCAACTAGCTAGCCACACCCTTGACCATACCCTATCCAGTTTACTTGGCTTGGTTGAGATTCTTTTAGTCTTCTCCCGGGATGTCACCTCGACTACTAGAAGAGCCTTTATTTTGAAAATGTTGCCAACAAGTGCACTGAGCCTCAATAGCACAGCACACATGTTGGGGTCCTTTGTTGGCATCAGTTTTTTATGTCACGAGTGTAGGATGTCTGTTCGAGCACTAAGAAACGTTGCTTGATGCACGTTATGACTCATGTAGCGTGAGACATCCACTTTGGACCCACCAACACATGTTAAGGGGCACGTAGTCAGGGTTATTTTGCTAGGCTTTAGCTTTCTCTTTGGCGAAGGTCAATCAGCATTTGGCATATCGAACGATTTCAATCGGGCCAAAAAATATTATTCATCGCGCCGCGCACAAAATTGGCTCGAATTGACCCGATCACCAACGAGCTCATTCAGATGGCCCCAAACGACAAAACGGACCACACGAGTGAGTCCGGAACGTTGATTCCACTTGGAAAAGGCGCTCGTTGCACCACGATTTTGCGTGCGGGCTTCAAATATGCAGATTATCATTTTTGACTTGATAGTAAAAAAAGTAGTCCAAAACAACCCTGGATGACAAAACAGACCGCGTCGATGCGTTGAGAACGTTGAATTTAGTCAAGAATGACATCCACTTCTCTGCGAGGACATATCCATGTTAAAATGCGGGAGAGATATTATAATTATTATATTATAATATTATAATATAATAAATATATATATATATATATATATATATATATATATATATATATATAATAGTAATAAAATCATTATCTTCCCACACATGGTAGCTTACCCTCTCTCTCCCTCTATTTTTTTCCTTTCCTACTCACCCACGCACAAACAAAAAAAGGGTTGATTCCATGCACTTTAAGAAAAAAAAGGATAGTAAAAGAAAGCAAAATAAAAATCCTATATCTATCCTATTTACAAAGCAACACGCCTCTCCCCAAAAAAGGCATCTGATCGCAAACTTTTTTTCCTCTTTCTCCCTCCTCGAATGGGAGGGACAGCAAAAAAAAAATTGACCTTTTCTCATACGTAAAAAAAAAACTTTTTTTCCTCTTTCTTCCTTCTTCCCCTTCGCATTTTACTTTCTAGCTAGCCTTAGGTTGTATATGTGATAGGCGTTTGGGTTCGGTCACCCACACGGGGTGTGTACACCTACGTAAGCCGGCGTGGCGGTGCGCCTATGTGATGGATCGATTAATTTCCTAGAGGTGACCTATAGGATAGGATCCCCTTACGCAACTAATTCTCCTATGATAGCCGAGTGAATCCTATTTGACCATTAGCTCTAGCACAAAACTCCTATAGTTAGGAGCTCTCCTTTGCTTTGGTTGTCCTAATCTTTTAGAAAGATCAAAAAGTAAATCTTTGCAAAATGAGAAAATGCGAGTCATTAGCTCATTTTGCAAAGCTCAGAGGCATCGTGAAATCGAAAAAAGCATTTTCGCTAGCCCGTTTCATGACGAGATGGAGAACTTCCCCCTTTGAAGATCCAGGGAGAAGTTCTCCACTTAACTCACCAAAGCAAAGGCGACAATCGCCATATTTTTATATATCGATCCTAGGTTCCCTGATGAGGTCGTTAGCACGGGAATGACTCTCTATTACAAGTGTATGCTTGCATATTACAATTTGCATGTCACATAGCACATCACTTCATCTAGACCGGCTGCCCCGGCCTGACGAACATTTCACTTCACTCCGGACGCCCCAGCCCGGCGAGCATTTCACTTCACTTCGTCCGGCCGCCTCGGCCTGGTGAGCACTTCACTTTGCTTCGTCTAGCCTTCCCGGCTCAACGGGCATCCCACTTCATT
Organism: Phalaenopsis aphrodite; assembly: GCA_003013225.1. NCBI lineage: Eukaryota > Viridiplantae > Streptophyta > Magnoliopsida > Asparagales > Orchidaceae > Phalaenopsis > Phalaenopsis aphrodite. Next base: position 39,835 of record NEWO01001874.1, read on the forward strand.
TCAAATGGCTTCCCTGAGCCGATTGGCATGACACTTTAGCTTAACCGGATCCCTCGAACCAGTCGACTACTTGCACCACCATATTGTCTTGCATGTGTGTTTGCATTTTTGCATGTTGTATCGCAAATGCATGAATACATTATTGCATCCCACCTTGCATCTATATGTTTTCATGATTATGATCATATGCATGCCACCGCGGCATGCCCATCTTTCTGGGGCCCCCTGCCTCCTTGGCAAGCCCATTTTGTTAGTTTTTTTGCCTTATTGGCATACCTTCTGGGGCCACTGCCACCACGATACCCCCATCTTTTTAGGGCCCGTGTCGTCACGGCATGCCTACTCTTTATGGGTCACTGCCTTATCGGCATTCCTCTAAGGGCCACTACCACCACGACAAGTCCAGCTTCTTAGGGCCAATGCCACTACGGTATGTGATCCAAGGATACTGCTAATATGCACAATACAACAACGACCCATCTTATATCACTTATATTTCCTTACTTTGCAACAAAACCAAAAACTTGATCCTGAAAAAAAAATAAGAATTTAACTTTTAATTTATATATATTGGGATACTACGCAAGTATACGTATTGTTATCAAGTAATACAAGACATTTTGATTAAGACCTGAATATCGAACCCACGGGGAGAATATGCAATATGCACTATTGAACTGCAAACTTTCTATTTTTAATAAAAAGATAATTATCTAAACTAAAAATGATTTTTACAGTAATGAAAATTTAAATATTTTTGGTATTTTCAATATTTTGATAGAATAATAACAATTTAAAAAGATAACTAGAGTTTTTATAGAAGAAAAGTACTAAATATGAAAATATATTTTTTCTTGTTATGATTCAGTAATAAGTATAGGAATTCTGTTGTGAAAGTATGCAAATTGTGTTGTACCAAAAAGGAGCAATAATATTTGTTGCCCTTACTAGAGATGCTATAAAGAACATTGGTTAATTTAAAGTTTAAATAGTTCTGAAGACCGGCTAGGCAGGGAAGATACTAGCTCTCACTCTAGAGTTCCCTCGATTCCCTTTACCTGGGGGCTAACATTCTCATATTAGAACCTAAAACAATAAACTAAGTTGGGTACTTTAACCTGTCACTTTAAAGTCCTCTAACTTTACACCCTTTAAAGAATATTTCCATATTTATTTGCACTCAATCATATGAACTACATTCTCATTCATGCAACCTCATGTGATTTTTTCTAATTGTTGGCTGAGACAATACCAACCCGGTTCTTACATGTTCTCATAACAACTTTTAACATCTGGATTGGCCAAATCAAGAAGTAAATGAAGTGCATGAATTTAAATCGTAACAACTTCTTCCACCATTGAAAGATCAATACTTTCCACAACTTTCATCCAAAACTTAATTACTTATCATTTTAAGAAGAAAGATAAAGAAAACTATTTAGAATCCATCGAGAAAACAAAACTACACTTTAGTTTAAAGGAAGAAATCATTGTCAAACTAGCAAAAAGTCTCAATTAAAACCAAAAGTAGTCTCAAAACAAAAAGATAAAAACCTATCTTAAGTCCTCCACCAAACTCTTGAAGTTCCTTTGATTCTCTTCATTTTACAATCACTCAAAATAAAATAAAATAACAAAAAGGATAAAATAAAATTAAAAGTGGTGCCTAAAAATATCTCCGAACTAATTCCCCAAATGAGAACTTTCAAAACTTTCCAATACTTTCAGGGCCTCTTTCAAAGTCACAATCTTCTTTCTTTTATAATTTTCAAAAAGGTGTCTTAGTTTCTCTTCAAAATATGTCTAGATTTGATGTATTACCCCAAGAGATGCATCCTTTTGTGATAATTTTCGTCCATGGTGGTTATAACGACCTATTAAGCCAATGGGTTCCTCAAAAACTTCTTCAAAATTTGCAGAAACCGACTTTACTTGCCCAATAACTACCACTGGCGCTTAAGCGCGGGGCCTCTCGCGCTTAGGCGCTGCCTTCTCTGTTTAACCGGCGCTTAAGCGTCGGATCTAGTGCTTAGGCGCCAAAACTATTTTGCACATTTTTCACATTTTTGCTCCAAATTTAACCATTTTTCACTCCTTTAAGCATTTTTCACCATTTTGCATGTATCTGCAAAAAACACAAAAATACCTTCCATTAAAG
>NEWO01001876.1:16041-38306 GCA_003013225.1 Phalaenopsis aphrodite
AGGAGATGTTAGCTTATTTGGTTGCTTTTCCTTGGCTACATGGAGAAATAATTTGTGTGGGATTATGGAATACTTTTAACATTTTGTAACTTTTTTCAACAAATACAGCTAAGAACAAAATCTGTAGGCACTCTACAGAATATAATTGTTTGGTTTTTGCCCCGCAATCATTTAATTTCACCTTTACACTGCTCTTATATTGCCTAAAATTCTTAAATTAATGGAGTTTTAGTCTTCTCTTTTGTACGATAGATCACATCATACAAAGTCTAGGAGCCTGAAGAAAAAAGGGAGGTTCACTGGTATTTTCTTATGGAAGAGATTGTAGACGATTACTATCAAGACAATGGGAGATATCTTTCTACTGCTTGCGGCGGCCCAATTTTTGTTTCCAATCATGTTGGCCCAATGACCGCTGTCCCTGATTTCAAAGCTTCCTCGTTGCAAGAACTACAGGTAAATTAGATGATTTAAGGGGCCATCATTTGGTTTGCCGAAAAAGGGGTGCACTGTAAAAGGATTGCAATGCAATTGAAATGTAGTGTATTTGAAACATTTTAGAGTTGTTTGATTTGGCGTAAAATAAATGTAAGTGTTTATATTTTTATGTTTGGTTTGAAGGAAAATAAAACCAATATATAACAAAGTTAGCTGAGGTGGTTGCGGGCGGTGGCGAGGGCTGGTGGGCGGTGGGTAGTTCTAGAAATTGGCGGTGGTAGTTGGTGGGGGTGGCGATCGATGTGAGCGGCTGCCTTTGGCTGATGATGGGTGGAGCTAGGGGCGGGCAAATGGTGGCGGGCGACTATCGGTGTCGATAGGCAAAGCTTTTGCGATGTATTTTGAATTTAGTCAGAATCGAGCGAATTCCAGATACATTGTAAATGAGCTAAATGGTGAATTTCATATACTTCAAATTTCACATTGCATCCCCTTTTCATCCATATCAAACATCTAACTTTTAAAAACCATGCATTCCTTTTAATTTACACCCATTTCATCAAACCTAAGAACACCTTAGTCTAAACTTATTCAGAATTGCGGAAAACTATAGCACATTATTATTTTTTTTTTCACATTGTTTGTAGGACCTGGAAGCTGAACTGGTTTTTGCTGATGATTTCAGCGAAGAGCTCTCGTATGGATTAATTATATTTGATTTTATATGTTTAAGAATTTAAGTATTGATTTGAACTTTTCTCCAAGAGATATATATTAATATTTTTACTTAAAATTGCAGGATTGATGATCTCAAGGTTTTTACAGAGGAAGAGTTGGTAGGGAAGGCTCTGAAAGAAGAATTCGAGGTGCATAACTTTCAAGAAATTAATCTTTTATTTTATCTTTGTGCTAATTTAGACTGTAGTTATGGTTGATTGTAGTATACTTCCGGAAATGACGTTCTGGAACAAGCAAATCCTGCTGATGACCAGTATGTTTTCTTGTGCAATGATTTTTCTTTCTTCTTATCAGTAAATTTATCTAAATATGTTGGTTTTCAAGTAGCTGATAAGCTATTGTTAGGGAAAGTTCAGCTTGAAACTTTGGTTTGCGTTGACATTCTAGAAAATTGTTTTTTTTTCCTCCACATTTTATGAAGAAAATGTTGCTATGAACCCTTTGCATGATTTAGCGAAAAGCTATATATTAAATTAGATTAATTAAAGATACTTTAGGCTATTTGATGTTGTGTTGATTAGTAAATTAAATATTAAAGAAAATGAGAAATTAAAATAATCAGAGTGGATTGTGCTGATTAGCTATAAATTAATAATTAGGAAACTAAATTTAGGTAATTTATCATAAATTGATTCATTAAATGATTATGTAGACCAACCCATTTGAATTAGTTTTCCTGTTAATTGTGGGCTCTGAAAATTTGCATTCTTAACTCTCATGTTTTGAGAGTTTTGTGTTTGTTTTGGGTCAAATTTCCAGAAGGCACATGAACTAGTAAATAAGACACTACCTGTTACTTTGCCTTTATTTTGTGAGGATGTTTTGATATGGGGTTCAGGGTTTATCATTGGCGCAAGCCTCTATGGTTAATCAAACCTCTCGATGATGGGAGAGAACTTTCAATTAATACTAGTTATTAAATATTGAATATTTAGCGCATAGTAGCAACAAATTTATGATTTTAGATTGATTAATTTATCACCTTGAGCTTAAAGCGTTTGAGGGGGGAAATGATGACGAACCTGATCAAGATCCCATGATTCTGTCAACTTGGTTCATTGTGGTACCTGATATACTTAGTAAGGGAGGTGGTTGACCAAACCTGACTGCATGTTCTTATCAGTAATCATGAGTTGCGTTATCTAGGAGAACATTGTAGATCTATGTTGAATGGTTGTCTAAAGGGATAAATTTAAGTGGACATTAATTAAAAAAGTGTTTATGACTCCAAGAATAAAAACCGCTGTGGAACATGCAGGCTGTCACTTTGACCACAATTTAATTATATTATTTTGCGGTAAATCATCCGGTCAAAGGGCTTTAATCGTGAACACTATTTTTTGTGAAGTCGTTGGCCAAACCATACAAGCAGAGGACCAGAGGCACATCTTTTTTGGTGTGAGTTTATTTTGAGCGTGAATATAGTGATATACTCGATATGACATTTGCTCTTTGTGAGATGAAGTCAATCAAAAATATGTCAACCTAGATAAACTATTGCGAATGATGTATAGAGTTTGCTTTAAACCTTTAAGTGATCGATTTTAATATGAATGTTTTGATTTTTCTGCTTCAAGCCTTTAGGTGATTGATTTTAACTTGCATGTTTTGATTTGATAATAAATTTGAAATTTGACCAATACGGTTAAGATTTTCGATTAACTTGACCATTACCAAGGATTCAGTTGTTGATTTGAACCTTGTCAACTTACATGTTGCTTGCAAAGAATTGGGTTTGAGATTGACACATGATTGAATCTTAACCTCATCAACTTTGTCTTTCTTACAGAGGATCGGGTTAATAATTTATATCATTTGAGTTCATTTAAATAAAATTTGAAACTTAATTTTAAAAATAAACCCCTCTTGTTGAGATTCATAATTAATATGACCATCATCAGGGATTTTGGACATTTAAAAACTCTTATGTTTGCAATTTATTTGGAAGTTTGACACCTGAATATCTATAAAATATTAGCTTTGTCAACTTCAATCCTAATAAGGAGGATCAAACTAGGTGATTTAGATTTTCAAATTATATACTCTTATTATTTGGAAATTATTAAAATTACTAGACTCGCTAACTCTTGTTCTTCAAGAAAATTCTATTAAGGACGTGTGTAGTTTGATTATATTTGGTTTGATTTTTAAAACAGATGATTTTTTAAAATAATAATAGATTTTTTCAAAAGAACTTTGCATGCTTCTTAGAGCGAGATTTATTTGAGTGTAAGTTTAAACTTAACCTGTCTACTATTCTCAAACTTTGTGATAATGTGCTTAGCTTGTTGGCCGGAGCACATGAATGTATTTTAAGCATGATTTTAAGTTTGTCTGCGTAGAATTCTTAAACATAGTATTTGAGCATTTATATACTAGTTAGAGCATATGCAAGCTTTCAATTTCATATATTTGGACAATTTAGAAATCTATACAACAACAACAACAATAATAACAATAAGTTCTTATCCCACTAAGTAGGGTCAGCTAAATGAATCTTTTTTTTTCATTATGTTCTCTTGAGTGTCATATTTTCATTTAATTCTAATTAGTTAAGATATTTTTTTATACGTGTTTTTCAATTTGATTTACACACTTCTTAGAACAATATATTTTAAAATAATTTCATATTAGTCCGCATAGTATTTTCAAGGCAAACAAATCTAATTTTTTAACATGATAGTCGGAGCCCATGTAGACTTGTTTTGCTAATATGCATGCATTTCAATACACTTGCTTAATACAAATGCTTATATTTTTTCACACATGTGTATAATTATCTAGTGCTTTTTGCACTTCGAAATATGAAAGAACATTCTGCATACTCATATAACTCAATTGCATACTTTTTAAAATACTTTCACTATTTTAAGACATTATATCAGGGTTAGGAAAATACCTTAAAATTTCAGTGTAAGAATTAACATTTCTAACTGTATAAATGTCTCATTTGTTAACTTGCATGTGTGTAGCTTGAACACATTTGAACCACTATTTGCACACATCTTAAAGCATTTACATAATCTCAAGACATCACCTTCGAGTTGAGTGTCACCCTAAAACTCGCTAAAGTCTTGTAGTTGAAAATTTAAGTGTATATTTTATCTTTATAATGTGCCCAAAATCACATTTCAAAAGATCACTTTCTGTCTGCTTGCGAATCAAAATTATAGATTTGGGGGTGAAAAGATGTATTAAGTCATTGTTGATTATTTAAAAATGACATTTATGTGCTTATATTACTCTTTGTGTATTTCAAGTAGATCACATAATAGTATTCATTTACGAAGTACTGATTTCTTTTAAAGATAAGTTTCTTCAGGATTAACTATATTGCACTATTTTGACCGTTCTTAAAATTATTGAGGGGTTAATTCATGCTCATTAACAAACTTATTGAATTTCCATAATTTTTATACAAGCCTTGGTTGCCTTCATTTTGGTTCATTTGAAACAATTTAACTGATACTTAAAGTGATTATTTTGTTCTTTAGCCATAATTTATTTGATATTTTCCTTTATTTTTATTTTTTTGTCTTTTTAAAGTTCAAATAGATCAAGTTCATTAATTATTTTAATAATTCTAAATGGTTAATATTTTTAAATTATTTTAATAAGTTTAAATGGTTTACATTTTCAAACTATTTGCAAGTTCAAGTCACAAAGAATTTCGGCAGCTTCCTGACATCTATACTCACTTAGGAGATATTCGGGTAGTGTCGGCTTGTGGGGGACCGTGTTGTGGGACATTGTGCTGTAGAGGTATCTTATGACCTACCACTCTATAAGACTTTTGTAGGCCTTTAATTTTTTTTTTTGAGGGGAAATTATTCTGTGCAGAGTCTGGATGCACTTTTGCGTTTGGACTCCAGTAATGTTTTGCCTAGCTGTCTATAAGGTTGACCCACATTATAATATGATTTTTATAATATGATTTTTATAGGGAAAAAAATGTTTCTTTTGGAGGTAAATGAACTTGGTCTGAAACCCAACCCGAAAATATTACGGAAAACAACCTCTAAAATATTTATGGAATAAATCATGTTCAAATACTTGCGCCCTATCACATCGCCATTTCCACCTAGGGTTCTCTTTTCGGTTACACAACCACCATTATTTCTTTTTGGCGTTTTAGGGTTTCATTTAACACTTGCTGTTGCACATTGAGGAGATGAAGACTACAATAAAATCCACAACCAATTAATTTTGAAGATGGAGAGTTCTCAAAGTGATGACAAGAATAAAATGAAGGTGAGTTTTGAAATCATTACATTGTTTTGTTTTTTTGCTCTTGCTTTTCTGTAGTTTAAATCATTTCATGTTGATATTACAAACTTTCTTTTTTTTTTCGCACAATAATTTAAGTATAGCAATAGCATACACCATCACTTTTTTAAATAGTAAATGCCAACAACATGATAGTTGGTGCATTTGTGTTTAAAAACTCTAAATCCTCTCCATCCCAAGACCATGCGAAGTGCACAACATAATACCACATGAATACTGCCCAAATATTACCTCAATATTATCCCAATAATATATTCTCCCATAAATCAACATACCATCCCAATGCCACCTTAATACCACCCAATACCACCCCAATACCACCCAATACCGCCTAAAAAATATCTTGGCACAAAACCCTCAATGCCACCTCAATATCACATCAATACCAACTTAATATCACCCCAATAGTATCTTGGCACAAAACTTCTAATACCACCTCAATACCACTCCGATAATATCTTGGCACAAAACTCTCAATACCACATCAATATCACCCAAATACGTCCCAAAAAATACCTTGACACAATATCCTCAATACCACATTAATACCACTATAATATCACATCAATACCACCCCAGTAACATCTTAATAGTATCTTGCTACAAAACTCCCAAAACCACATCAATACCACCCCAATACCACCCTAATAGTATCTTAACACAAAACATTCAATACCACCCTAGTACCACATCAATACCACCCTAATACCACTTCAATATTATAACATTTTTGATTCTTGAAATTTATAAATTATATGATTGTATGTGCAGTCTTGTGAGCCATACGCTGTGAATAATGATTGAATTGTTGACAAATTGCTTAACACCATTGTACATAATGAAAATGAGGTGTACAAATTGTATTGTGTTTATGCACATCAAATTGGATTCACAGTTCGAAATGATCAAGGAATATCTAGTCAAAAGACTTCTTATGTGGTAAACCGGTTATAAAAAGGATAGCATGTTTAATTTTAAAAGAGCAGACACCAAAACTGGCTGTCTAACCATGATTCGATACGACGTTGACATGGATGACAATTGGAAGGTTAAAAAAATTATTGAGTTTTATTACCTTTTCTTAGCAGAGTCAAGTGACCAACATCTGCTGAGGTCAAGCCGGAGTATTAGTGATATCAACAGAGATGTGCTTAAATCGATGATGTAAGCAAGTATTGGAGCTAAAGATGCATTCAATTTTCCCTCCACGAAAGTTTGTGAAGTAGAGAAACTGCACGTCTTAAAAAGAGTTGCATATAATTTTATTCAAAAGGAGACGAACAAGAATTAAAAATGACAACACTAACACTTTAATACATTTGTACACAGAAAGACAAGCTGCATATAATATAAGCGCATGAGAATTTCAGATTGATGATACTGGGAGGTTGATGAGATTTTCCGCCATCTCAACATTCATGGTCGAGCTTCAGGTACGTTAGGTTCGATTACATGTATGTGCTCATAAAACCATATCTAAAATGAGAAAGAAAATCCATTAGTTTGATTAAAAAAGGAAGTCAGGTGTTTTGAAACATATAAAATGCTCACTTTCAGCAAGGCAAAAAATCCATTCATGTAGCCAAGCGATTGTTGCCGCCTTATTTTCTAAGCAATAATATCAATTTGCTCGACAAGATAATCCAATATGACACTTGACTTGTTGAAATTAAGAAAATTATGCACATCTTCAGCAAACATGTACCATCCGCTCGACACGTTATAGTGCTTGAGTGAAAAAATAAGTTTGACAAAATAAATTTAATAATCAACTCAACATCAAGATCGATATAATCCCTTGTTACATTACTGATGAGATCGTTCTTTATTTGTAATGAAGTTATGCTTGACCGTACAGATTTGTCCCAAATTATGAGTTCCCCTCTATTGGGCATTTCTATTATAAGTGCAACCTCATCAAAAGTGAAGCCCAATGTTTTTCCACCTATCTTGAAAACCTTCTCATTAACATCCCAATATTTCAGATGTTACAATGTCAGTGTATTTCTTGTTGATACGGAGGAATGATTATAGCTTCATCGTTCAGGCTTCCACATATTTGGTCACATATTACTTTGATAACGGAATGTCTGTGTCTACATGCAAGCATCCTTGCACTTAAATCCTTACAAAACAATTCAAAGAAATCACAAATTCATTATGTTAAAAGATAGAACTATAAAACATATATAAATAATGCACGTAGCATTCAAATTTTTAATATCATATGAAAAATCAGTACATATAAACAAATGCATACAAATATATAAATTTGTTTGTTTTTTTAAGATTTTTGGGTGGATCAATGTTTGCGGTATTGATGTGATATTGTGGTGATATTGGGGGTGTATTGACATGTTATTGGAGTGATATTAAGTTGATATTGTTGAGGTCTTGGGGTGAATCAATGCATGTGGTATTGGGGTGATATTGAGGTAGTTTTGGGGTGATTTTGTTGAGGTGGTGTTGGATGTGAATCAATGCATGTTGTATTGGAGTGGTATTGGTATTGAGAGTGAACCAATACATGTGGTATTGAGGTGGTATTGTTGAGGTATTGGGGGTGAATCAATGCATGTGGTATTGAGGCGATATTGGGGTGGTATTGGGGTGATATTTCTGAGGTGGTGTTGGGGGTAGTATTTGAGTGATATTGTGGCGTTTTTGTTGAGGTGGTGAAAGGGGGCGATATCAGGGTGATATTGGGGTGGTATTGGAGTGATATCAATACATGGGTATTGGGGTGATATCGAGGTAGTATTTAGGTGACATTGAGATGATATTGGAGTGTTATTGATGTGATATTGGGGGTGAATTAACGCATTTTATATTGATGTGATATTGGGGGTGAATTAACGCATTTTGTATTGAGGTGGTATTGGGGGTGAATCAATGCTTGTGTGTTTTGGGTGATATTGGTGTGATATTGATGTGGTATTGTTGAGGTTTTGGGTGTGAATCAAGACATGTGTTGTGATGGTATTGATGTGATATTGGGGTTATCTATTGTGCCTTTCCTCACTAACACATTGAACAAATGAACTTTATCAAGTCATGATTGTATATGACTCAAATTTTAGGCATGAAACATTAGGGGATAGATTTTTGCTCAATTACAGTGTTTATTTTAGTGCACGAGTGCTAAGCAAAAAATGCGAAGAATTTATGTTTTGGCTCAATTTAAAATTTTTTTTGTTTGTCCGTGCAAACAACCCTTAAGGTTAAATTATCTAATTTAAATCTTGCCCTAAAATCATGCATCAAATTCTTACTCTTCAAACCGAACTCTACGTTAACATTAAATACCAACTAAATTAAAAGGAATTTTTACTCATAGTTTCTTATCATTACTATTATATCTTCACATTCTTTAATTATTATTCAATCACCATATTCTTTTAAACCCTTAAATATTGCAGTAATTGACTTTGAAGGTGGCAGAAACATATGTAAAATTTTTAAAAATAGGATGATATATAAGCTCAAATTTTAAGTTTTAATTTTCCAAGCTCAAATTTTAAGTTTTAATTTTACATTTATACAACTTAAAATTAAGCACTGTCAAATAAGCATATCCCATTTTTTTCTAAACCCGAAACCCTTTACCTTGAAACTCCATGACTCCTTCCTTTGCCCTTTGTTTCTTCCATTTCATGTTTCGACATCCTACAAAAACTCTAAAAAATGAGTAATGAGTTTACGTGAGAGTTCGACGATGACGTAGAACGATGAAATTGAAAATCGCGGGATGGTATTACCTTGGCGATTGAAAGGAGAAATTATGACGCAGACTAGAGGCGGGCGACTCACTTGCCATGCATAGGTGAAATGGAAACTCGCCGGTGATGCGAAGGAGGAAAGCGTGATCCAGAATGAAATTGAACCCTAGATCTTTTGCACAAAATAAAAATGCAGGCTCGGGTTTTGAGTTTTTAATACAGTGGTTCAGGTTACGTTTTGGTCCGGGTTCACTTATGGCCAAAAAGATTTTTTTTTTCCTTATAAAAATAATATTATAATGTGGGTAATACTGCCGAAATATTACCAGCATCCGAAATCAAAACTGCTTACGGACTTCACACAAAGTACTTTCTCGTTTGTGAGGTGGTGATGATGATGGTTGGCGAAGAATTAAAGACCTATGGCCAGGGGCTTTGGCTTTGTCGCATGCGAACCGAGGGGGAAATCATGACTTGCATGCGCGAGGATCAAGAAGCAAAGCTTGCGAATCATGCGACAAAGGGAAGAGAAATTGAACTCGGGCATTGGTTTTTTATGCGAATCATAGGGGAAGCGTTTGAATAGGAAGGTGCAAAATATTGAGGTTGGATGACACGGACAAGCGAGCGAAATGGAGGGTTGGACTCAGGATCTTAGAATGGAGAGGGAAAGAGGGAAGGATCGAATGGCTTATGCTTGTTCTTCGTTTGTAGTACAAAGAGGGAGCAACAACTGAAAGGATCATAGGGAAGAAGAGCTCAGTTTTAGCATGCGAACATGGAAGCGTGATCATGCTGCTAGGGGGAGTTCGCATGAGATAGTGGGGATGAATAGCAGCTGAGTCGAACTACTCGAACATAATATGAGCGGGAGTTTGCACGTTTCTGTCATGTGAAACAAGTAAATGGCGTTGCTAGATTTCTGCTTAGTGCGAGGCAGAGGTGTTTGTGTTTGTGAATGAAGGGAAGGAAGCTGTTCTAGGGCTGGAGCCAAAGAAGCAGGGAGTTTGGGCACAATGCGTATTCTGTGGTCTAGGGAAAAAATTTGCCTACGTACGACGTACGCAGCGCTACCTATGTCCGCCAACGGCGGCTTCACAAATCAACGGAGTCGGTCCCACCTCCTTTATTTCAAACGCGACCAGTCGACCCGGCCCGTTCGGTTATAATCGAGTTATAACCGACTCGTACAGGCCGTGTAACCGAGCAGGCCGTTACTGTGGTACAACAGTTATAAACGAGCTATAATTGAGCTGTAACCGAGAGTTCATACAACGCGTGTAACCTAGCAGTATAAACGACTCATAACTGAGTTGTAACTGACGCAGTAACCTACACTACCCGCTGTACCGAGGCCGTGTAACTGCCCGGTAATCTCTGCACCCCGCCCGACGAAATGTAACTTCCGTGCAACGTTTTTGTAACATTCAAAGCAAGGTACCGCGGGTTTGTAACTTGGTTGTAATCTCCGAGAACCCTTCGTTAAAAAATCAGAGCGCAAAAATGTTATAACCACGTGATAATCTTCTTTAAAAAATCAGAGCGCGAGAATGTTACTATTTAAGCAGCAGAAAGCTAGGTTTTACTGTTTTATTGCATTTTGATGTTGAAGATGAACCGCACAAACTGGCATTTCGTCTCTTGCGGGGAAGGAGAAGATATATTTCCATCCAACAAAGAACAAGTCGATGTTAAAGTGGAGGTATATTAGTTCTATGTCTGTAATTCTATATTTTTTTTAGAGAAATATCGATGTGTTTTTTCTACCGGGATATCTTTGTTTCTTGGTGTGTTTAGGTCTGTTTATTTGGTGTTTTCGTTGGTGTGTTTCTTGCTGTGTTTCTTGGTGATTTCCTTAGTGTGTTTTGAGGTAGTGATTTCTTCAGTTTTTATTAAAATGTTGTTTGCTTTTAGGGTGATCTTATTTGTTGTATGATTTGTAAGATATTATGGAGGTGAAAGTTTGTAAAGTTGTGATTTTTGTTTTGTTTGTTGTGCTGTGCTAATTAGGTTTTATTACAATGTTCTTATTTGTTGTGTGTGTTTCTTATTTGTAGGGTTGTTTGTTGTAGTAAAACATTTGTAGGGTAGTTTAATATCATTTTATATTTTTTGCAGTTTGATGAAATTGAAGCTAAATGTAAAGATCAAAATATAAATCTTTTACTTGAAACGGTTGTCTACAATGACAAAAAAGCTTACGAAAGTATATTGTGCTTATGCTCATCATATCAGATTTAGTGTCCGTAAGGAGCACGATGCGTTCTAGCATAACTCCAGGAATCTTAAGATGAAAGACTTTGTTTGTGGGAGAGCAGGTTTCAAGAAAGAGTTGAAGGTCACACAAATAGTTAAATGCAAAAGAGCAGACACAAGAAGCGTTTGTCCGATAATGATTCGTTACGAATTGATGTTGAAGGCAATTGGACATTTAAAAAATTCATTGAGTCTCATAATCACTCCTTAGCAAACCCCGGTGATAAGCATCTCTTGCAATCTAGTAGAAAGTATAAGCAAGTGAACGCAGAGGTTCTCAAATCAATGAAACAGTCAGGGATAAGACCTAAAGAAGCGTTTAACTTTCTAGCCACAGAAGCTGGGGGAGTTGAGAACCTGGAGTGCACTAAAATAGATGTCTTTAATTTCATTCAAATAGATAGATGTAGAATTGAAAATGACGATGTCAATGCTTTATTGCAACTTTTCACAAAGAGACGTGCTGAGGATAACATGTTTGAGTGAGACTTCGAAATTGATGAAAGTGGTAGGCTAAAGAGTTTTTTTTGGTGTGACGGCACTTCCAGACATAATTATAATTGCTTTGGTGATGTTATCATTTTTGATACTAGCTACAAATTAAATAGATATAACTTGTGTTGTGCTCATTTTGTTGGTGTTAACCACAATTGACATAATGTTCTCTTTGGCGTTGGTTTTTTGTCAGAGGAGACGACATAGTCCTTCAAATAGTTTTTTAAAACTTTTATCTGTATTATGGGTGACAATCATTCAATTACAATATATACTGATCAGAACCCGACAATGGGAAAATCCATAGAACAAATATTGTCAAATACACGACATAAATTATGCCAGTGACACATATATAAGAAGTTGTCTACAAAAGTTCACTGCGGGTTAGCGAATAAAATAATAGCTAATTTTTTTTATAAGTGTATGAGCAAATACGAGTCTGAAAAGGAATTTGATAATTCATGGGAGATGACGATTGAGAGTTGTAATCTACAAGACAACGTTTGGTTAGATGAGATGTACAACATCAGAGATAAGTGAGCTACAACCTTTAATAAGGATGTATTTTGAATGAAAATTTTATCCACCCAGATAAGTGAATCAACGAATAATATTTGTCATGGTGTCGCGAAACCCACAAGTTCTATTACTGATTATTTTTTGGGCCTTGAACAAGTCATGAGAACATGTAGGCGTAACGAGAATGATGAAGGATGATCACACCACAAACAAAACTTGGGTTGTAAATTATGATCCTTTCAGTTCGGATGTGCGGTGTAGCTGCAGAAAATTCGAAATGATGGGTCTATTATGTGCTCATTCTCTACGAGTATTAAATTTTTTATATATTAAGAAGATCCCAGATAAATATCTCCTATTGAGATGATCCGCAAATGTAAAGAAATGTGTATAACAATGATGCATACAAATATTTCTAACAGTCACAAATGTGGAATGATGGTAAATGTAGCTTAATATTCGAAACACACATGCAAAAAATGTCATATTTATGTACCAATAAAACCAAGGGAAATGAAGAGGCTGAGCACTGCATGAAGGATTCAATGAAAAAATTATCGTTGGATATTGATAATATAATAAGTGGGAGATGTTCGAAGTAAGGGAAACAAGCTAAAAAAACAAAAATCTGTTTAATAACCGTTCAAATCTTGTTGATCTCGCCAAAATGTGACCCAAAAGAATACCAATGACAGACTAAAAGGTTACTGAGAGAAAGAAATGAGCAAAAGGTATTTTTTTATAAAAATTTTTGTTTATTTTGGGGTGTTTTAGCCAATAACAAGTTTCATACTCATAACCACTTGAACAGGTAAACCGAATGAAGTTTCAAACAATCAAGAACCCGAAGCTTTTAAATCTTATCCAAACATGTCGTCACTGCCCGATTTTCTAACACATGTCAATATATAATAAAAAACTATAATAACCATTGATTTAATTTTAATGTTTTATGTATGTTATTATAATATTTTTGGTTCTTTCAAATGCAAAATTTCTTTCCTCCAAGGCACAGGGAATGTCATACACTGCAATAATGACAGATTCAATACATGATCAGTAAGTAATTTGACATATTCTTTAATTTAAAGGTTTTTATTTATGATGATTTACAAATATGTTACTTTGTTTTTTGACACAGGTTCTAATTAAGATGTAAGCAACAATTATGGGTGGATGACAATTTTGTTTAGGCATTATTTTTGGAGTAATTTTTTTTGAGGAGGATATATCTAGATATTTGTAGACATTATTGAAATTTTATCGAAGAGGATGTACGTAGGGAATTTTTATTTACGGCAACATTATTGATACATTTGTATTGAATATGTTATCATTATATTTAAGATGAAATTCTCTTGTCATGTAATTGGTACATGAGGGTTTTCCCTTTTGAAGAGATATTGTTTTTTTTTGGCTTTCTTTTGGAGATTTTCTAATCTTGTTTTTTTAGCTTAATATGAGGTTTCTCCCAATCATATCGGCTGACATTAACATCTGTCTGTTTCATTACCTTTGGGTTAGAGGAAACTCTCTTATGGACATTATGAGAACTAAATTTTATAACGTTTGTGTATGTCTCCTGCTGCTCTCAACTCTGTTAATATGAATGCCTGTTTCATTATGTGGCTACAGTTAATTTGTATTGGCTCAAGGACCCACTCTTAAATTCTCGCAGTAATGCTGGCTAATATCTCACAAAATACTTTTTAATATGTAATAAGGATATACATTTAAGTTTACTAATAATTCAAGGAATATCTCACAACATACTTTTTAAACAGACTATATTAAGTATAAAAGACAGATTATATAATATAAATATAAGCTTCCTTCAACTTATCTCACGACAGATTTACTGCCTATTACTTTATGACATGACTGCTAATTAAATGCACAAATTTCTCACGACATTACCACAAAATATAGTTCAACGAAATGTCATGACTGCTAATAAATCCAGTAATAATCATTTCTTTTAGTATTTGTGAGTATACTGAACAATTTTTTTTACAACAAACCTCAAAATATCCACAATATGCTTAACATTTTTTTACAACAAACATCACAAAAAAATACATATACAATCAACACAATATCCATAATATCCACACTCACATACAACCCCACACACACCAAATGTTTGACCATATCTAAATTCTTCCAGCAATCAGGTCCGACAGACAATCAACAACAATCTGCACAAAGGAAGATAAATAGACAAATAGGAGTGAACAAACAACGTGTCACAATCACATAAAATTTTTTTAGAAACAAGTTTGTATATTTATAAATCACGTAAAAGACGCAAATAATTGTTATATACCAATTGAGTTCAATCAAATTTGTATATCTCATTTAGTAAAATTCGTATAAGCTGCAAAAATGCTGACCTGTCAAACCTACTGTGATTTTGACAGTGCAAATTTACAAATGTTGTATATTATCTTTGCTCTGAATAAAGCCATCAATATTTGCCAGCCTTTTTTCTCCACCCAATTTACCTTCTCTTTTTGAACAAGTGTTTCCATATATTTACAGACATAAACACCGCGGTCATAACTATTACTTTGCACCAATATTCCTCGGGTCATTACAACTGGGCACTTTATCAAATTATCCTCGAAAGCTTCATTTGTATCCTTTAAGAAATGCTCAATCTGTATATTTAAAGATGATTCATTAAATAAATATTTAAAGATGATTCATTAACTAAAGATGAGTCATTAACTGTATATTTAAAAATTCTCAATCTGTCAATAATTAATACTTACAATGCTTTTGGTGATGGCCAAATGCATCATATTGGGTAAGGAGTCATAAACTCTCTATTTACTCTCATTTAGTGTCTCAACAAGGAGTATCCAATATTAATTATTTATTACAGGTATCAGTATTAACTCTGTATTCTGAATAACATCCTTTGCGACGAAGGGTTTGACGTTACCTTGTCTATACAACTGCATCAAGGAGAACATAATACCATTCAACGTATGGTCATGTAAGATTGATATTAGATGGAATAAAACTTGTCTACACAACTTTATAAGCTTACCCAGTGGCATGACGATACATATATGTAGGATCTATATATATGTGGTGCATTACACCGTTTATTCTCGATCAACATAACAAAACAATCAACCTGTTTATTGCCTAACCAACCATTTCCCAAAAATTCATCGAGATAACGTCGCGGCATTGAAACATGTCTCATATCAATTAAAAGGTCACCCCTGCATTGGAAATATAAAATTACTTTAGTTAACAATTACAAAATTAATGATGACATTAAAAAAAATTATGTGAACTAACAAGTTCGTATATTTTTAATAACATATATCAATTGTTTACCGCATATAAGCAGAAATTTCATCCTTTAGGTGGCTCCAAAACGGGGAAAACGAAGGACACCGAATCCATTAAGAAACCCAAGACCGTTTATAGGTATATTTGAGATTTTGCTTTCGTTAATGTTTAATGGTGAATTTTAATTTCTTGAGGTATATTAAGTCTGAATGGTTAATTTTAAGTCAGACTTTTAAAAGACTTTAAATTTTAGATTTTGAAAAGTGGTTATGAAATTAGGGTTTAGGTAGAATGAATATTTTCATTACAAAAGTTTGATTTTGTATGAAATTTTTTTCTTTCATTATTTTTTACATAGTTTAACATACATTAAAATTAAATGTAGGTTTTTGAGCGCGAAATCAATGAACTGCAGATGTCGTCCATCTGCAGTACGAGAAGCTCTGGATAAGGTCCGGCCAACTATCGACGAACACACGCGGAATAAGCTGAAAACATGAGCTTGTTCAATTTTTTGAACTCTTTTCTTACCCTCAGGATTATATTTTGACAATGCATATAATTAACTGTTGGAATATTGATCGAACGACATTTCAGCTGGGTGGGAAATAACTCAAATTTTATGCTGACTAAGTTGCCCTCCTGTTAGTCATGCCAAATAGAGTGGCACCCACATGCTGTAATAAAGCTCCGTCCTGTAGTATTGATTGGAGACAAATGAAGACCTAACTTATCATTTTTGACCCGAGTCAGTCTTCTGATCGTTTTATAGAATTATTAATAAAATATTTATGTATTAATTTACTATTTCTTTCAAGTAATTTTAGACTACCCAATCAGCTGTATTCTCTTTGTGAGGACGTAGAAACATTCAACTCGTATAATTGGTCTGTGACACTATGTGGTTTTTTGATTGATCAATTGAACCTATGTGCTATGATGCTTAGGATGGATCAACCACTTGGATATATCACTGGTTTTGTTTTCTTTTTAACGGTTTGTTCTGACATTACTATGGAATTTTTTTTTCATTATTTTTGATTTTCATACCAAATATTTATTTTAACACGCTTTATGCAGCTCTGATTTTATGAGCACACCTCCTTGGTCGTGCCAACAGTTCCTGAGACTAGACCCCGATTAGATGAAATGTTTTACAAATTCAACTAGCGTTCAACATGCTCGGCCCTGCCGAGGTTAATTAAATAAATTTCAATAGTAGTTAGTAAAGTAGTCATGTCATACATTGATTGCCCTTGATTGTGTGTTATTTTTTTTTGTAGGTGTATGATTATTTTCTTGATTTAAAGGAAAGTGAACATCACATACTTGTCAATTCCCTTGTAGAGCCCTTCAATCCAGCAAAGTTTCTCCCACAGCGGGAAACACTTTTCAGTCCACAGTCACCCATGCATGTTGAGGTCTCCCCTATAGTACCTTATTATGTTGGTACTCAACCATCCGACAGTCATACATATGGACAGTCGAGTCAAAGGATGAGACAAACACTTGGATTTAAAGAGGTCCACGATTTAGAAATACCAACAAAAAATTATTTTAGATTTTCAAGTATTCGTTGATAGTCGTTTGAACCAGTTAGAGAATACAGTTTTGAAATTTCAAGCCTCTGTTCATATTCGATTGACAATGTTAGAGAGTACGATGATCGACCTAAAGTGTCATGTCTTGAGATTAGAGAAAATAATTAAAAAATAGATGTGGAATTGTCGAGAAGATGAGTTAAAGAATCCTCACAAAGAAGCTTGATCAAAAGAATTTTGGATAGGTTAAATAGAAGAAAAAAGTCTCTCAGCTCCCATATGTTGTTTTTGAAAGAAAACAAAAAAAGGAACCCATAAAGGAATCAGTTGAAATAATACAGGAAGAGGAAGCGACTGTAGACCAGCAAACCAAATCTCAAGAAGAGGTTGAATTTGTACATAAGGAGGAGCACTGACAGTCAGTCATTATGCTAGTGGGGACTACCCGGACAATGTATGAAATGTTTTGTTTAATTATTTAAATATGTGCAGTAAATATTATGATTTGCTTATCTTACAGGTCTAGCCAGCACCACGAGTAATCGACTTTCCTGCTAGGGATGAAATTCCTGATTATATACGGTAAACAATTGATATATGCTGTAGAAAATATACAGACTTGTTAGTTCACGTAATTTTTTTTAATGTTCATCATTAATTTTGTAACCGTTAACTAAAATAATTTTATATTCCAAATGCAGGGTGACATTTTAATTGATATAGGACGTGTTTCAGTGCCGCAACGTTATCTCGATGAATTTTTAGGAAACGGTTGGTTATGGAATGAACATGTTGATTATTTTTTTATGTTGATGGAGAATAAACGGTGTAATGCACCACATCTATATAGATCGTACTTATATGTATCGTCATGCCACTGGATAAACTTATAATATTGTGTAGACAAGTTATTTTTCATCTAATATCAATCTTACATGACCATACGCTGAATGGTATTATGTTCTCCTTGATGCAGTTGTATAGACAAGGTAACGTCAAACCCACCCTTCGCACACATTACAAAGGATGCTATCCGGAATACAGAGTTAGTACTGATACCTGTAATAAATAATCAACATTGGATACTCCTTGTTGGGACACTAAATGAGAATAAATGAAGAGTTTATGATTCCTTGCCCAACATGATGCATTTGGCCAACACCCAAAGCATTGTAAATATTAATTATTGACAGATTGAACATTTTTAAACATACAGTTAATGACTCATCTTTAGTTAATGAATCATCTTTAAATATACAGATTGAGCATTTCTTAAAAGATACCAGCGAAGCTTTCGAGGATAATTTGAGAAAATGGCCAGTTGTAATGACCAGGGGAATATCAGTGCAAAGTAATACTTATGATTGCGGTGTTTATGTCTATAAATATGTGGAAACACTTGTTCAAAAAGAGAAGGTAAATTGGGTGGAGAAAAAAGACTAGCAAAAATTGATGCCTTTATTTAGAGTAGAGATTGCAAACGACATTTGTAAATTTGCACTGTCAAAATCACAATAGGTTTGAAAGGTCAACATTTCTGTAGCTTATACAAATTTTTTTTACTACGATATACAAATTTGATTGAACCCATTTGGTATGTAACCTTTATCTGGGCCTTTTACGTGATTTATAAATATACGAACTTGTTTCTAAACAAAATTTATGTAATTGTGACACGTTGCTTGTTCAATCCTATTTGTCTATTTATCTTCCTTTGTGCAGATTGTTGCTGATTGCCTGTCAGACCTGATGCCTGTTGGACCTGATTGCTGGAGGAATTTAGATATGGTCAAACATTTGGTGTGTGTGTCTATGTGAGTTTGGATATTGTATATGTATTTTCTTTGTGATGTTTGTTGTAAAAAAATGTTAAGCATATTTTTGATATTCTGAGGGTTGTAAAAAAATTGTTCAATGTACGCACAAATTCTAAAGGAAATGATTATTATTGGTTTTATTAGCAGCCATGACATTTCGTTGTCCTATATTTTGTCGTAATGTCGTGAGAAATTTGTGCATTTGATTAACAACCATGCCATAAAGTAATAGACAGTAAATCTGCTGTGAGATAAGTTGAAGGAAGCTTATATTTATATTATATAATCTGTCTTTTATACTTAATATAGTCTGTTTAAAAATTATGCTGTGAGATATTCCTTGAATTATTAGTAAGTTTAAATGTATATCCTTATTACAGATTAAAAAGGATGTTGTGAGATACTAGCCAACATTACTGTGAGAATTTAAGAGTGGGTCCTTGAGATGATACAAATTAATTGTAGCCACATAATGAAACATGCATCCATATTAACAGACTTGAGAGCAGCAGGAGACATATAAAAACTTTATAAAATTTAGTTCTCATAATGTCCATAAGAGAGTTTCCTCTAACCCAAGGGTAATGAAACAACATATTAATGCCAGCCGATATGATTGGGTGAAACCTCATATTAAGCCAAAAAAATAAGATCAGAAAATCTCAAAAAGAAAACAAAAAAAAAAGATCTCTTCAAAAGGAAGAACCCTCATATACCAATTCTATGACAAGAGAATTTCATCTTAAATATAATGATGACATATTCAATACAAATGCATCAATAATGTTGCCGTAAATATAAATTCCCTACATACATTCTCTTCGATAAAATTTCAATATTGTCTACAAATATTTAGATACATTATTCTCAAAAAAATTACTCGAAAAATAATGCCTCAACAAAATTGTCATCCACCCATAATTGTTGCTTACATCCTGATTATAGCCTGTGTGAAAAAACAAAGTAACATATTTGTAAATCATTATAAATAAAAACCTTTAAATTAAAGAATATGTCAAATTACTTACTGATCATATATTGAATCTGTCATCATTGCAGTGTATGATTCCCTGTGCCTTAGAGGGAATAAATTCTGCATTTGAAAGAACCAAAAATATTATAATAACATACAGAAAACATTAAAACTAAACCAATGGTTATTATAGTTTTTGATTATATATTGACCTATGTCAGAAAATCGGGCATGTTTGGATAATGTTTGAAAGCTTCGAGTTCTTGACTGTTTGAAACTTCATTCGGTTTACATGTTCAAGTGGTTATGGGTATGAAACTTGTTATTGGATAAAACACCCCAAAATAAAAAAAAAATTTTATCAAAAAATACCTTTTGCTCTTTTTTTCCTCTCCCAGTAATCTTTTAGTCTGACATTGGATATTCCTTTGGGTCACATTTTGGCGGGATCAATAAGATTTGATTGGTTATTCACCAGATTTTTGTTTTTTTAGCTTGTTTCCCAGACTTTGAACCTCTTCCACTTATTATATTATCAATATCAAACGATAATTTTTTCATTGAATCCTTTATGCACAGCTCAGCCTCTTGATTTTTCCTCACTTTATTAGTACATAGATATGACATTTTTTGCATGTGTGTTTCAAATATTAGACTACCTTTACCATCATTCCACATTTGTGACTGTTGGAAATGCTTGTATGCATCATTGTTATACACATCCCTCTTTACATTTGTGGACCATCTCAATAGGATATATTTATCTGGGATCTTCTTAATGTGTAAAAAATTTAATACTCGTAGAGAGTGAGCACATTATAAACCCATTATTTCAAATTTTCTACAGCTACACTGCACATCCGAACTGAAAGGATCATAATTTACAACCCAAGTTCTGTTTGTGGTGTGATCATCCAAATTATTAATAATTTTTTTTTAATTGTTTACAGAGGCGTGTAATTGGAGACCACATGATCCATGAATAAACTCTTTCTCAAACGTATTATAGAGCTTCATTGAGTAAAATACAGATGTCTGCCTCAATATAGGACTGCTTTTAGCAATTGGAGTGATCACAGATTGATCATACTTATAATCTTCATCATTCTCGTTACGCCTCCATGTTCTCATGACTTGTTTAAGGCCCAAAAAATAATTAGTAATAGAACTTGTGGGCTTCGCGATACCATGACAAATATTATTCGTTGATTCACTTCTCTGGGTGGATAAAATTCTCATTCCAAATACATCCTTATTAAATGCTTGTTGACCTCATTTTTAGTGAGATCTAGTCTTTCTCTTAGGATTTAGGATCTAGCCTTAGGGATCTCCTTTCGACTATCTTAGAACCTTAGAAATGGTACCCACATCATTTTAGAAGTTCGACCTACTTCTATTCTCTTTTGTGATTTCGCGTGTGTGGTGTTAACTTCTAGCACTTAGAAGGGTGAAACCGACATGAGGAAACCCAAAAGGAATTCTTATAGAAACTTTTAAACCTTAGGGTGACCTTCTGCACAATTCGCACTCCCGCGCGCACAAACTTCGCAATTCGGAGAGTTGACATGTCCGATCGCCACAATTTACATCGCTTGCACTGTTACCTATCGAAGACTCGAATAAACATTTTGAAACGATCGATCTCGGGTTGAAATTCTGTGAAATTTGAATTTTGACGTGTTTTTGACCCAATTGTCGACGACGTCGTCCGAGAGACCCCAGATAACAAAACGGACTACACCGGCACGTCCGGAACATCGATTTTGCCTAGGGAGGATCTCCATTTTGTTACGTCGCCGCGCGTGAATAAATCACATATTATTTAATATATATATATATATATATATACATTAAATTTATATAAACCAAATTATTTCATTTCCTCTTTAAGCCCTAAATCCCTAACTCACGCACCCGATCCCCAAATCGTTCGCACCCGAGCCTAGGCCTGTCCGCCTCTTCCTCTCGCGTCTGCCTCTTCCTCCCGCATTCGCCTCAGCCGAAGCTCCTCTTCGTCGCGAGAAATCGACCCGAGGTCCCCTCCTCGTACGCCTGTCACTCTGCCTAAAGGCCGTTCTCTGTCACCACGCGCTCTGTCTTCACCTACTCCAGTCGCGCTCCGGCTTTCCCCTCCCACGCCTCTGCGATTCTTGTCGTCTTCTTCCACGCC
>NEWO01001876.1:39312-56856 GCA_003013225.1 Phalaenopsis aphrodite
GTTCATGACATTTGGAATACCTTTCATGTGCTAAAGTATTGGGATTTATTCATGGCATTGGGAGTCTTCCCTTACATGTGAAAATATGAGACTTTCTTTTAGCTTTTAAAGTATTTTGGTAGGCCAAGGGTTGGCTTTACACGGCTTTTTGAAGCTTTTCTCATGTACAAGTTATATGTCTCATACTTGGATTTTTGGAACCCTTCTTATGTGCAAGCTAACACTTTATGTGTGGCTTTGTTTGGAAGCCTTCATTATATGAAATTTTCGGATTTGGGAATGACTCTACTTGAAACACTCATGCAAAATGTTATATGTGTTTATTTCTTGCGCATTTATATGACCATTCATATGCATAACACCTAAGCTTTATTTTTGCACACTCTCCACCTCTTCTCATGCACAAAAGAGGTGTCTATCAATCTATACTTGCCAAAATGAACATTTTTGCACTTGTGAAGTTACACCATGTTTATACCTGCTTAAGTATGAAATTTGCGCTTGTACACTTGTAGAAGTTGGCTCACATTGCTCATGTTCCCATCTTACAAAATTTCTTCACTCTTCTTTTTATCTATGCTACATATATGCTTGGGATTGATGGAAACACATATACTTGCCAAAACGAACATTCATATGCTTGTGTACTTTCATAGTTGTGTAAATTGCAGGTGTGAAAAATTCATTTTTATGTTATGCTGCCCGATTTTTCTCGATCGGGTTTTTTTCCCTTTTTTTTTTACTTACCTGGGTATGTTGCTTCTTTGTTTTTTTTTACTTTGGCTTTCTCATATATATCTCGACTTCTCATTATTATTTTAACTTCATCGCTTCACCACTACACTTCATCACTTCACCCACTCCGCCTCCTACATTATATCAGATGCTACATCACTTCACACCCCTGCACTACGTTGTGAGAGGTTTAACTGCTTTAACATGTATTCTGATTTTCTTTGATATTGAGAAACAATCCACCTCCTTTCCGGAATCGTGCTAGGTGGATTGTCTTCTTCTCTCTCTCACCCCATTTTTGTTCTTTCTTTTCCTTGCTTCTTGGTTCGGTTTTCGATGCTTATGTTCGATACATAAGTATCCACGTATAGCCTTTTACTATACGTGAATTCATCAAGCAAGGTCGCAAGTATCTTTTTGGGGCGTACGTTGTTGATGATAAAGACACACCGAAGATAGAGCAGAAAAATGCCCTATCCTATAACATCAAGATCCAAACATTTGATGAACAATAGGATATGGTATCCTTCACCGACATAAGTCTAACGGGAGTTGGCTCGAACCTCCTCAGGTTGTTGGTAGTCCTATGCCTGACAGCGTAATCGACTCGTGGACAACAAAAATTTCTAAAAAAAAGATAAGTTTTGATAAACCATTTTCAAACAAAAACATACTTTTCTACGAAACACAAATTGATAACTCTTCTTTACATGTTTAAAATTTGTGTGCATGTTTAAAACATAAAACGTACTTTAAAACTGGTTGTCTACCTGGCGAATACCTGTTAGGCTGGGAAATAGCCCTCTAAGTGAGGTTCAAGACCCCCTTCTAGACGAGTGGCGGGTTCTATACATTCGGGTGACCGAGTAGCCTTCGTGAACTCTCGAGAATAAATATACAGCTGAGCCTAGTCCCATACGTGTGCTTGCGGTTCCCCTCATCCGAATCTTCTTTTTGCTTTATCGAAGCTTTGGGACAGGGCACTCGTGTCACTTTTCCTTTCTTTCGGGATTTCTCCAGGATTTTTAAGGATTTTCTTTTACTTAAGTCTCTTCTCGTTGATTTTATCGAGTTTTCTGCTCTTCCTCGGATTTCCTGAATGACGTTTTCTTCCGGATTTTGCTTTTGAGATGCATTCAGGCTTGCTATACTTAAGGAACATCGGATCTCACGGGCGTACAGGTCTGCTTTACATTTTTCAGTACTTTATTTTCCTGTTCTTACCTGCTACTGTACTGTACAACATGCCATATTATTCTTTTTTTTTACCTGCTACTGCTCTTCCTGTATAGCATGTTATACCATTTCTGTTCCTACCTGCTACCGTACCGTACAACATGTTATATTATTCATGTTTCCACTTGCTACTGTTCTTCCTGTATAACATGTTTTACTGTTCATGTTTCTACCTGTTACTGTTCTACATGCATTCTACTGTTTGTTGCTGCATTGCACACTTTTTACTATATAGCTTTAAACATGTTTCTTTTTTATATAGGATGTTTAGAGGACCACAATCATAGGACCGTTTGATTTGACACTATAACTGGACACCCTAGAAAACTTAAACTCGTCATGTCGGTGAGCTTGGAGCTAGCGCGGTGGGCAGCACGACCATCTTCAACAGCAGAACACGTCTTCCCCAACAAAACCTTTATTTTTCTTAGAAATTAAACAACGATCCATAAGATTTTGAGCTTGTTTGCTTAGCGCAACATAAATCCTCCACCTTTTCTTTAGGCATTCGTATAGCTCTGCTGTACGATTTAAGCCCTAACTCGTTCTAGGTTCCGAGGTTGTCGTTCGATACGACTTAAACCCTCATATCTTCTAGGTGATTTGCGTGACTATGTCACGCAAATATAAGCCCTAATTAAATAAAATTGGCAGGATGAAACACTTTAATAATTTCTTCTTAAAACTGGAACTAAATCATAGGATAGACTGGGAAGTCACTGAGGTTCTCCTCAGGATTTGTGGCCTCCCCTAGTTTCTCTTCATTTGGATTCCTCAACATTGTTCCAGATTCGAGCATTTCCCCTTTCACACCTCTTCGTCCGATTTCGTTGAAGAGTCCTATCCTTTTGACTTCTTTGAAGATAGTATTCCCTGATTTTTATCGAGAGTTTTCTTAGGTGACTTCGGTCATTTAAGATGTAATTAATTATAGGGGCTTGCCCTTATAGAAAGTTTTTCCGAACCTAGCCTAAAATAAACCCTATTTAATTCTTTGTATTAAATAGGAGAACTTGTCGGCAAATAAGACGGTTTCGCAGACCAAACGGATGTCATATATTTCTTAATTTATTTGATCGAGCCTTATCCTCAAGTCTTGTGTTTACCACTCGGGATAGATACATGATTTGAGGTAGAGCGCTCTTTCATTTAAACTGTGAAAAATATGAGATCAGTTTGATTTCATATTTTTCTAAAATTATATTTATATATATATATATATATATATATATATATATATATATATATATATATATATATATATATATATATATATATATATAAATTAAAACGTCCTTCCGAAGCGGGCGATAGGACTTCACTTCCAGCGACCGACAACTTCTTACGGGCAACCCCCAAACTTTTTAGTGCCGGCAATGTTGTAGTCCACTTATCTCTGATGTTGTGCATCTCATCTAACCAAACGTTGTCTTGTAGATTACAACTCTCAATCATCATCTCCCATGGATTATCAAATTTCTCTTCAGACTCACATTTGCTTATACACTTATAAAAAAGATTAGCTACTATTTTATTCGCTAACCTGTAGTGAACCTTTGTAGGCAACTTGTTATATTTGTGCAACTGACATAATCTATGTCGTGTATTTGACAAGATTTGTTCCATGGCTTTTCCCATTGCCTGGTCCTGATCAGTATATTTTGTAATTGGATGATTGTCGCCTATAATACAGATAAAAATTTTAAAAAGCCATTTGAAGGACTCTATCGTCTCCTCTGACAAAAAAACCAACGCCAAAGAGAACATTCTGCCAATTGTGATTAACACCAACAAAATGAGCACAACACAAGCTATATCTATTTAATCTGTAGTTAGTATAAAAAATGATAACATCATCAAAGTAATTATAATTATGTCTGGAAGTGCCGTCACACAAAAAAACTCTTTAGCCTACCACTTTCATCAATTTCGAAGTCCCACTCAAACATGCTATCCCCAGCACGTCTCTTTGTGAAAAGTTGCAATAAAGCATTGACATCGTCATTTTCAATTCTACATCTATCTATTTGAATGAAGTTAAAGACATCTATCTTAGTGCACTCCAGGTTCTCAACTCTCCCAGTTTCTGTGGCTAGAAAGTTAAACGCTTCTTTAAGTCTTATCCCTGACTGTTTCATTGATTTGAGAACCTCTGCGTTCACTTGCTTATACTTTCTACTAGATTGCAAGAGATGCTTATCACCGGGGTTTGCTAAGGAGTGATTATGAGACTCAATGAATTTTTTAAATGTCCAATTGTCTTCAACATCAATTCGTAACGAATCATTATCGGACAACCGCTTCTTGTGTCTGCTCTTTTGTATTTAACTATTTGTGTGACCTTCAACTCTTTCTTGAAACCTACTCTCCCACAAACAAAGTCTTTCATCTTAAGATTCCTGGAGTTAGGCCAGAACGCGTTGTGCTCCTTACAGACACTAAATCCAATATGATGAGCGTAAGCACAATATACTTCGTAAGCTTTTTTGTCATTGTGGACAACTGTTTCAAGTAAAAGATTTGTACTTTGATCTTTACATTTAGCTTCACTTTCATCAAACTGCAAAAATTATAACACTATATTAAACTACAATTAAACTACCCTACAAATATTTTACTACAACAAATAACCCTACAAATAAGAAACACACATAACAAATAAGAACATTGTAATAAACCCTAATTAGCACAGCACAACAAACAAAACAAAAATCACAACTTTACAAACATTCACCTCCATAATATTGTTACAAATCATACAACAAATAAGATCACCCTAAAAACAAATAACATTTTAATAAAAACTGAAGAAATCTCTACCTCAAAACACACCAAGGAAATCACCAAGAAACACAACAAAAAACACACCAACAAAAACACCAAATGAACAGACCTGAAAACACCAAGAAACAAAGATATTCCGATAGAAATAATTCAGAGATATTTCTCTAAAAAAAAATACAGAACTACAAACATAGAACTAATATACATCTATTTTAACATCGACTTGTTCTCGTTGGATGAAAAGATATCTTCTCCTTCCCCGCAAGGGACGGAATGCCAGTTTGTGCGGTCCATCTTCAACATCAAAATGCAATAAAACAGTAAACCCTAGCTTTTTGTTGCTTAAGTAGTAACATTATCGCGCTCTGATTTTTTAAAGAAGATTATCACGCGGTTATAACATTCTCGCGCTCTGATTTTTTAACGAAGGGTTCTCGGAGATTACAGCCAAGTTACAAACCCACGGTACCTTGCTTTGGATTTTACAGAAACGTTACACGGAAGTTACATTTTGTCGGACGGAGTGCAGAGGTTATCGGGCAGTTACACGGCCTCGGTACAGCGGGCAGCGTAGGTGACTGCGTCGGTTACAACTCAGTTATGAGTCGTTTATAGTGCTAGGTTACACATGCTGTATGAACTTTCGGTTACAGCTCAGTTATAACTCGTTTATACTGCTAGGTTACACGGCGTTGTATTCAATCTCGGTTACAGCTCAGTTATAGCCCGTTTTTAACTGTTGCACTGCGGTAATGACCTGCTTAGTTACACGGCCTGTACGAGTCGGTTATAACTCGATTATAACCGAGCGGGCCGGGTCGATGGATCGTGTTTGAAATAAAGGCCATGGGACCGACTCCGCTGATTTGTGAAGCCGCCATTGGCGAACGTAGGGAGCGCTGCGTACGTCGTACGTACGCAATTTTTTTCCGATGACTGGAGCGAACGCGCACCATCAGGTGCATGATTCACAGATAAGAGGGAGATCTTTCTCTACGATTTGCTGTGTCCGAAAGGGAGAATTAGAGAAAGGGGTCTGTGGGGCTGTGGGTTCGGACGTAAAGATAGAAGACAGGGTTTGTGGTTCCAAGCAGCGTCCAGCAGTTATGTGGAAATGAAGAGGAAAATTGGGAGATACGAGATCATCAGCAGGAGTAGTTACTAGGATCGTCAGGCAGTATTAAGTATTAGGATTTTTCATTTATTTTAAATTTATCTATCTTTTCTTTATAATTCAGTTTGCATTTTTAGCATTAATATGGGAGTTTAATTAGTTATGTATTACCTAAGTGATAAATCAGATAACAAAGGTATCAAGTAATAACTAAGATATTAAAATGTCCTATTTAATTAGGCTTGTTAAGTTTGAATTAGACTAATTAATTATTGATTGATTATCAGATATTAATAAGATAAGATCGCATATGTTGTAAACCTTGGAGAACTGAACATGTTAAATTTCCATAATCATATTTTTTCAACGACATAATGTTCATGCACAATTACCTTTGATGCACTAACTGGAATGAAAGGACACAGTCATGGACATAATACATGTTAACTCTTGAAACATATAAGTGACGAGCATGAATCAGGCCTACCTGCCCAACCAACTCTCTTTTAAAAGGAAACAAAATTTAACATCTCGTAATATATAATAGAATTTTAGATCAAATTTGAAAATTAATAGAAATAGCTCATATTTCCTTAATTATTATTAAAGTCTAAGTCAAATTTGAAAATAATAGGTTTGCATTATATTTGTAATTTGTTTTCAAGGTGTTAGTTTGATCATCTCCCACATCATAGTAAATTTCCTCTCGCAGACGTAGTGGGGAAAATATGATTTTTTCGAAGACTTAGATTTAAGTTCCCATATAAAAGTCCCAAAAAGGCTAAGTGCTTGTTCAGGATCACTTTTGTTTTTTGCTTCTATTTTTATTTTATTTTAAAAATATGTATGTTTTGTTTTTTTTAAAAAATAAATTAGTTTGTTTTTAAATACACTTTAGAAGTTGTTTTGAGTATATTTTAAAAATAACCAAACATGTTATAACATGTCAAATATATATATATTTTTTAAAGTAAAAACATAAGCAAAATAAAGTGAATAAAATATAAAAAAAAATCATAAGTGATCTCAAATGGACACTTAATCAAATAGTCAAACATGTTTTGGTTTAAATGAAAACATGAACAAAAAAAATAAAATAAAAATAAAAACAAAACATAACACATAAAAAAGTGATCTCGAACGGCCCTTAAAATTGATGTTTTGACAAATTGACTTTTTGACACTAGTACTCTAGCAGTGTCCCAGCCACTTCCATTGCCAATGAAGCTATATGATTGTGGGAGTTCAGGGGTCAGAGTGAGGGTAGGCAAATCCAGGCAGACAAGGTGGAAGGGAATTGGTCAATTGAAGAGGTGGACTGTATTATCAAGGAGAGAGTAGCTTTGGTGGTCAAGAGAACGGATGAGATGGGCACATTTGGTTTTGCATGTTAGGCCTTCAGTCTTTATCATTTGGTATAATTGTTTCATGCAATTTCATAGTGGAAACTTGTTCTGAATTCTTAATTATCTTAATTTCTCTTAGCAGCTTTCCCATTAGAAAGCTTGAAGTACTTGATTATGTTACCCTTCTTGAAATCATTATTTAGATTTCATGCTTACAATAAGATATACATTTGATGTTTTTTAATGTATTTTGCAGAGTTATGAATTTGAACAAAGAAATTATTAGCTCCAGTATCTCAGAAAATGGGAGCAGCAATTTGGAATCACTGACATTGTTGAATGATTCATCCAAGTTGATCCGTGACACTGATGTTTCAGAAAAAGTTCAGCAGAAGGGAAGTAAGAAGAGGGGAAGGCGTTTTGATAGAAATACTCGAGCGGCTGAACTAGAAGTATGTTGTTTAGCTCATGCCTTAGATTTGGTTTTCTTTGTTATCATTTTTTTATTTTTTTTCATATTGTTTTTAGCGTTGTTAAGCTACAGTTCTGTTCTAGTATATGCTCCTATTTGTTCCCCATTTATGTCTCAATTCCAACTCAACATTTTGATTTATGTTTTTACTTATTTTGCTAGTAATGTTGGTGTGTTCAGATGTAGGTTAAATCTTTCATTGCCAAGAATTCCTTAGATTGTTTTATTTTGTTCTATGTGAATCACTTTTCTAGGAGCATTTCATTACAATGATCCAATTCTGGGTTGTTTAGCCTTGGATGCTCGCATGCTGATTATTTGCTATACTTTAGTAGTTTTCTTAAAATTGATTTAGGAAATTAAGAAATTTTGCATTTCTTTTGCAGATAAGATTAACTTTTGTTGTGATAGTGAATGGATTCAGATTAAATCTTCATTTGGTATACCTATGCTCATGTTTTACTATATGGAATAAAGTAGTTCATACGATCGTGAAGTTAGCAGGTGTATATGTAAAATAACAGCACATTTAAAATTCATTCCTCCATTTATTTTCAATATATTTGTACTTGGCTTAGTTTGGGTGGATTCTAAATACACGGTTTGCCTATCACTACCCATCGCTGGCCGCCATTGCCGTCCATCCGCTTGTTTGTTGCAGACTTCGGGTTTTACATCGATTTCATTTTACTTTGAATCAAACAATAAAACATGAAGTTTTACATTTATTTTACAGCGAACTAAACAATTGCAAAGTATTCCAAATACAATAAATTTCTTTTATGTTCTTCCTTTTTCTGCAAAGCAAACAACTCCTAAATTAAAACTATATTTTCATAATGAAATTAATTTAAGCTTAAATTGATTTTGATTTTTCTCTAACCTTTTATGCTAGTGACGTGGATTTTCTCATTTCCTTCCTCCTTTACTTTTTCCCTCCATTTTCTTTTTCCTCCTTTCCTTTTTTTCCTTCATTTCTTTCTTTCTTATTTTCCTTCCTAGCACTTTCTTATTTTAAAACATTTCCTAAAACTGAAATCTGATTTTTATTCACCTTTTTTATTTTAAAATCACTTCTTATTTTACTTCTTTTCCTATTTTAAGCCTTTCCTAAAATATGAAATCATGGTTATATTTTAGTCTCCCTTATTTTAATTCCTTTACTATTTTAAATCATTTCCTAAATTTTGAAAACATGATTATATTTTATTCTTCTTCCTTATTTTCATTACCTAAAATAAGTCCGACCTCTTATAAATATGGGATGATATTTTTAGAGTTGAGGTTCTTGTTCTTGATATTTGAATTTAGGTTTTATCCTAGAGTTTTTCTCTTCAGGGTTGTATCCAACGTCAAGGAAGTGCTCCGACTGTCTCTTGTTTAAGGTGGTGATCGCTTTCGAAGGCCCGAGTAGTGCTCCGATTGTATCTCGACCCCGCCAAGATATGTCTGTCTGTCCACCTGCCTACACCTCTGCAGGTCGTTGTTCAGCCCTCTCCTGCATCTAACAGGCCGTTGTCCTTTACTTTCCTGTCGCTACCAGCCCACCTCCCAACCCTACAGCAGGCTGCCGCCACTCCTGCCCTCTGTCCAACAATCGCTGACTACTTCCCACCTCTAACTCCTCCCTACACTCTTGCAGATCGATTTCCAACCCCCTTTTGCAGTCAACAGGCGGCTGTCCTCTACTTTCTTGCCATCCCAACTGCTATCCCGCTACTCACAACTGCTATCCCACCTTCCCGGCTTTCTACCCCACCTTCCAACCAACCTACACTGCCCTTGAGATACACTCTTGAAGTGTTCGTTTGTGTCGTTTTGTTTTTTGGTGATGTTTTCTCCCACTTGTATGTGTCATAACCCTATTTTCCTATTAATAAAAGTTTCTTTTGTGGTTTGGCCTTTCTCCTCAAGTATCATTTGGTATTAAAGTTAGCCCAATTTTAGTCTCATTCTAGGGTTTCCTAGCATCCACCCTCACCCAAATCACCTCAACAAAAATTTTTGTTCTTTTCTATCCCCAGCCATAGCCCAAAACTTACTATTGTTGATTTTTAAAATCAACAACCCTAAGTTAAATTTTTAAAGCTATGTCACCTCTCAACACTAAACCTTAGCCATGTCATTAATGAGATACATGCTCGAGCCTTTCCGGGAGGAAGTACGATGAGAGATCTGCCGACTTCAACTGTGGATTACAGACATTGAGGATGAAATCCAATGGGAGACTACCCTCAACCATGATCGGGAGAACCGACGGGGAGAACGAGAAGATATGAAGATGAAGCAGGAAACACATCATAAGTTCCTACCAACTTGCTACGACCAAAATATGCAAACTCTAGCTTTCGATGTGGAGAGATCGCAACACAAAGCGACCCCCCTAGTTAATATCCAACAAAATTGACCGACAAGTCTGTTACAACTAGAAAATGTGGCAAGTGCCACGAATTTGGACTTTTTGAGGCAGAACGCATAATCAGAGCAGTGATTTACTTCACCGAGCAGGGCGTCTTGAAAAGTTCGGTAAACATATCTCAAGCACTAAAGATAGTGAGGAGATAAACGAGGAGAACTCGCTTCCAGTTAAAGATATGAATGTTGATCAAGAAGAAAATACAGACTTCAGAGAGGATTCTCATTTTTCAACCAATGAGAAAGAGACACCACCAAATCCAGTTGGCTCTGAGATAGAGATTCCAACTAAGGTAATAGACGCTGCTTTAGAAGGTAGTAACTCTGAGGTGATAGGCAACCCATTAGAGCCTGAGATTATGGTGTCTTGAGCCAGCATTTTGCAGAGTTTGAAAGGAACACCAATTGGACCAACCTTGAATATTTACAAGGGTTATGAGTTTCAGGAGTAGGCATCACATACAGGGACGCCACAAAAAATACATATATTTTAGATTTATAAACCTCCTCTTAAGTTACCCATACGGAGCAAGGTCCAACATGTTCGAAGAGGAGTCATTTTGGGCCATATTGGGAGTATCACGTGGAGTTATTCAAAGGTTATTTTCTGTTTCACATGGTACACATCGTCAGATGATCAAACAAGAGAGATGAACCTCAACTTTGAAATGTGCCCTGGGAGCTTGAGGGTGATGAAAATTCTTCAATGGGATCCAGACTCTGCCATGGAAGATTTCTCCTGAGCGGTCGCTAGTGAGAGTGGCACAACCTACCACTGATTTCATCCCTGAATTGAGTTCTTCTCACAATCTTGTTACTCAACCACGCACACTAGACACGAGAAGTGGAAAGAGAAGATTTCAAATGTAAGGGCTCGAGCTTTGGATTGCAAGAACCCTCCTCTATATACAACTCTTACTCTGAATGTACCAACAAAAGTTGGCTACCTATTGTACCAGAATATGTTGTGGAATGAGAACACCAACATGATTGACCTACCAGGGGAGTTAACGTCATGCAACTCTCACTCTGGATGTACCAAAAAAAGTTGGCTTCTGCTCATGCTTCTCTTTCTTTCCTTTTCCCATCTTTCCTTCCTAAAACTCGCCAATTCTGAATTTCTACTATTTTTATTAGTCTTTGTCTATTCTGAATACTTCCTATTATAAATATTTCCTAAATTATGAACTTTTATTATTTTTATTCTCTTCTTTATTTTAAAACATTGCCTATTATAAATCCTTGCTATTTTATTCTATTTCTTAATTAAAAACATTGCCTAATATGTCCTAATCCCTCTTATATATAGGGGTTGTTTTGCTTAGGGGAGAGCGTCGTTTGTTGTTTTAGAATTCCCCGTTCTGTTTGGGCAACCACCGGCGTCCTGTTTTCCCCTTCGAGGTCTGTATTCAAAGGCAAGGAAGTGCCCCGACTATCCGTCTTTCAAGGCGGTGACCGTCGTCAAGGGCTCGAGTGGTGCTCTGGCTGTAGCTTGATCCCGAGGAGGCATTTATCTTACCGTACATCTGTTTTCCTGTTACCGTTCCATCATTCCAGACTGCCGCTCTTTCCTTCTTGCTTCCAATAACCAACCTGTCCTCATCCAGCCACCGCAGTTCCACCTCTTCCCCCGCAGTTGTCGAACACTTCCCCAACCGCCTCCAACCCACTTTTCAGCCTTCAAATCTGTTGTCTAGCCCCGCAGCTTGCTGTTCCGCAGACAAACCTGCCTCCCAACACTCCATCTTTGCTGCCACTATCCCCGCTAGCCATCCCGATCCACATAGCCAACCTCTACTGCCCTTGAGATGCACTTTCGAGGCGCTTTTTTCATCATTTTATGTTTGGGTGATGTTATTTTCAACTTGTGTATGTTGTAACCCTATTTCCCCATTAATAAAAGTTTCTTTTGTGGTTTGGGCTTTCTCCTCTGGTATCTCCGGTATCAACTAGCTTGTGTTATGAGTGTTATTTAAATAGTGGTATGGAGCGTTTAAGTCGCAAATGTTGGTTTGATTTATATTTCTCAATTTTGTGTGACGTGTCGTGTTTTGAGGGTCAAATGCGGGGTTCTTTCGATTCTAGTGCAAGTGTAACTATCTAATTTAGGGAAATCATCCTCTTGTACTCTTGTGAGACCTCCCTTTTCTTTTGATATTTTTGATGCAAATTTTTTACATAATTTTTTTGTCTAAATGTTATATGTGAAATTTTAATTTTTGTTTTAATTAATTCATTTGTTCGCTGGTTTTATTTGATTTGAAATTCCTCCAAAAACTCTTAGATGTTTATGATCACTTTATTGTCAATAAGGCTCTGCCATTATCAGTTTCATTGAAATAAAATAAGTTGTTTGTATAACTGATAACTTGTGACATGCAAATCCTCTACAACTGGTTATCATATTGGCTGCATTAGAAATTAAAATTCCTGAGTAGTCTTGCAGCATCTTGAATTTTGATTGTTTTTAGTCGTTTGAAGCTAACATGGAAGTGTAAATGGGTGTTTTCTTTTCCATGCATCAACTTCTAATACCTGAACTTATATTACTTTTATTTTTATTTTATGATGTTCTACTATGTCCACTTACCATATTTTTTCATTTCAACGGCGAAGTTATTGGCTACCTATTTCCAAAAATGAATTTCATCAGAATACTACATATTGTATGCCCACCTATGATCTTCTAACCTAGAGTCAGTGGCACGGAAAAGGAAAACACCTTACCGGACATGAATAAATAAAATTTGCACTCTTCTTCAATAGGCTTGAGAGAATGAAAAAATTAGTAAAAGTGGAGGGCCTATTTAATTTTGTGGGCAAACTAACCAATATCTGAAGGATTGTTATGCATTGGATGACCACCTGGCAAAATTTATGCGAGGACTCTACTTAATATTATATAAACTATTTTGTGTATCTTGACGCTTAGTATGTATGGATCTTACATCATTATCTTTTTCTTCTGGCTAATCATTTTTTAAAGAAAGATTTACATATGTACCAATTAATTCCTATGTATTTACATATCTAATAGTTAAACTTTAATTTTTACTTACATGCAACCTTATCTTTGAATGAGAAGGTGTATTTTGCTTTTTAAAGAATAACATAATGATATTTTTAATGTGATATGAAAGATTTGGGCGATATAAATGTAAAAATTGAAGTTTAGGTTTTACATATGTAAATACATAAGAATTAGGTGGTATGCTTGTAAATGCCCCTTTTTTGAAATGACAGCCTAAAGTACTTCTGAAAATTATCCTTCCTTTAAACGTATGATTTATATAAAGATTATTACATCAAATGTTTATAAAACGTCTCCAATTTTCAACATGCATGCTAATGCGAACATGAAAGGCTTATGAAAATAACTTACATGTTTTTTTCTTTTTGTGGTTAAATTTCATGCAAATATTATCTCAGGATGAATTGGGTTCAGTCTAGAAAGCTGTCTTTTACTTCTCCTAAAACTAAGCCCTAATTTTTATAATGATGACGATGTGGTGTTTTACCTTTTCCATTATCAGAGTTGCTATGTTGGGAGAGTTAAACAACTTGCAAAAATGAAGCAGAGACAGGATGAAGACAAATTAGCTGCCAGACTGCATTCATTTAGGTGAATTTATCTATTTATTTCATGTAATCGTTCATTTACTGCATGCTTCTTGCAATAATCATGCAGTAGAGCCATGAAGCTGTGCTTAGTTCTTCTTAAAATAATTATTTTCACACTTGTCTATAATTTCAGCTAACAAGGTAATTCAGAAAGATAACCTTGCAATCATAACTCTTTATTGTCTCCTCTGACAAATAGCCAAACCCAGCCATCATTGACTATTCTCCTCTCCAAATTGTTTTAAGCTTAATTTTTAGTTTGATTTTTATTTGATTCTTATTAAAGGATATTAGTTTTGGTATTTTCAGTGCTTGGTTTTGGTTTCATTTTCATTCATTTTTTATTATTAAATTTTTTGAAAATGTAGAATATTGTATTTGATTTAATTGCTAATTTCAAAGTTATGAATACATTTTAAGATATAAAGTAAAAGGCGTTATTTAACTATGAAGTAGATAATTTTTAAATATATATGATTTTCAATTATTGACTGTTTTGACGTGCAGTTTTATTTCCAAATAATATGTTTAAGGGGCATTTACATACCAACGACTCAATTCCTATGTAATAACATATCAACCACCCAAAACTTAAACTTTTACGTACACACCAACCGATTCCTATGTTTTTGGCATGGTTTAGGCTGTCTGTAGGTAAAAATTGAAGTTTAGACGGTTGATATTTTATTACAAAGGAATTGGGTGGTAGGTATGTAAATCTCCCCATATATAGTTGAATTGTTAATTGAGCTCGTACTTTCATAAAAATGTCTGAAAAAAATAATTATTTATTGTTTTGAACTTTTAATATTTTTCATAATAAATTTTTATGATGAAAATGTATTTCTTATTAGTTTGAGTTCTAATTTATGAATATATAGCATTACATCAACAAATCTTTTAATAATCACTTTAATTTATTTCTATTTAATTGTTGGGATAAATTTAACTAAGGTTATGAAAGACAATTAAGGCAAACTGAGTAGTATAAAAATTTAGAATATTGTGCTGGAATTTATATTGTTAAGTAAATTTCTTAGCCTAATCATATTGATTTATCTACCACGGTCCAGTGATTATCAATGTTAAAAAGCTCTACATGTAGCCAGGTTCACATTTGGAACGGTATGCCGAGCTTATTTTAGTTTAGCGGTACTGTGAAATATATTGTAATCGTCAAGAAATGGATGGTGCCGTAGAAATTGATAATAAAGCGGAATTTGAAATATTTTGGGTTAGCAATAGATATGGAACGAGTATTTTTTGTCAGTTTATTTTCCAATTGTGGTTATATGTATATTGGCATTTTGATCGAGGTGTGCTGTTCTCTGTAGTGCTGAATTAGATTTCAGTTAAACCCCATGGTTTTGTGTTAAGGGGATCTAATTCTTTATTAGGCAAGCATACTGCTACTGCCCTAATCACTCTTTTATCAAGTTCATTTCTTAGGTTTTGTCATCTCTATGTATAAATTTATTCAGTTATTTTGGATTTGCATTCTCTTGAAGGTCAGCAAATCTTCTTCTGGCTGTGTTCCTTGTAACTAATCTTTGTATGCTTATCCTGTTTATATCATTACCATGCTCTTCGTTTCTCCTTTTATTCACTACTGCATTAGACGGTGCAGTTCAGATGGACTTGCTTCTTGTTTTAGAAATGTGATTTTAACTCAGCTTTTGTGTCCTTAAGGTCTATATCGTGATATTAATATCTCGAGGGGCATATTCTTGGTAATTGGAAAGCATTTTAGTGAGGAATCGATTTTTCTTTAACGGAAATTAGAGGGTCGGCCATCTAAACATAGATTATTTAATTTAG
Source organism: Phalaenopsis aphrodite (assembly GCA_003013225.1). Lineage (NCBI taxonomy): Eukaryota > Viridiplantae > Streptophyta > Magnoliopsida > Asparagales > Orchidaceae > Phalaenopsis > Phalaenopsis aphrodite. The sequence goes on from NEWO01001876.1 coordinate 54,854, forward strand.
TATTCTTCTCCAAACTAGAATTTCCTACACTTCAACTGGAGTTTAATATGTAGCTTCGTCCAAGCGCTCCTTTTTACATTCAAATCTAAATGGAGGTTAAACTAATTCGTAGCTTATTCCGTAAACTTACTCCTTACAGAACTACTGAATACTTATAGTCTTATAAATATTGAAATTGCATGCGAATTTTCTTCATTTGGTTGGATTTAACCCAAATTTTTTTCTTTGTTTTGATGCAGTGGCAACTCCAAATCTATGGAAGGCGCAATGGTAACCTTAGATAAAATTGAGAAGATGCAATCTCTTAAGCTAATGACTTCCTCATTGAAGGTTGGCTTTTAATGCATGTGCATTTCTTTACTATGTATCTCTACTTTTTTTTTTTTCCTTTAATGGGGATCAAAATTTTTTAAAATGTGCTATTGTATCTTTCTTATCAATATTTCAATGTATTTTGATATTATAAAGCTTGAAATGTGTGCATTTATTATAATTTTCTCGAATTTCTTATGGTATGATTGTATCTTTTTGTGGTAGAGGCTTGAGTCCACCTCCTTGGTGTGGGGTTTATTGGAGTGGAGGGTAGTTGCTTGAGAAGTTAATTGAGAGGGGATTCCTTCTTCTGTAGTGTAGAAGAATGAGATTAAAGTTGCAGGAATCAGAACACGGCAATCATAGAAGCAATGGCTCGCTTCCTTACTTTAAATAGCTCATGTGGTTGCATGGGGTTTTGAAGGCCTTGGATAGGACTGAAGAAGAGATGAAGAGGGGTATCTCAGATTAGAAGACGTGAGGGATATTGAAGAGGAAAGGAATTGCATTTTTGTTGCCTAGAGGCATGCTTTCCGGTTGAATCATTCAAACATCATTAAAAAAATGAGGATCATAGCTCTAATGTACCCTATTTAGATAGTGTACATTAACTAAATTTTTAATAGGCACCTATAATGCTAATATTGCCATGTTATTGTGCCATAAATAATGACACCAAACTCATATTATAGAGGGTAAAACTATAGACGAGGAGATTCGACAGGAAGTTGAATGAATTGAAAAAAAACTGAATACCAAAACATCATATTCTTAGGGGCTATTTGGGATCACTTGTATTTTTTTTTTATTTTTATTTCTTTTGTTTATGTTTTATTTTGAAATAGAACATGTTTGTTAGTTGTTGTTGTTTTTAAAACAACACAAAACATATAAATGTTGTTTTGAGTATTTTTAAAAATAAGTTAAATTGTTTTAAGAAATAAAAAAAAAAAGCTTAATAAATGCATCATACCAACTCATTCTTAAAAAGAGAAACAAAACTAAAAACAAAAACAAAATTAAAAAATAATTCAAAACAAGTTCTTGATTTATATTGTTATAGAATCTTCAAAGTAGTTTGTGTTGATTACCAAAGTACAAAAAAATTAGGAGAACAAAATGTGAGTTGTGACAAATTTAGCAAGAGTTATTTGTGGAAATAGCCTAACAACTAAATTGTCACTGGCCGCTCCAGGAAATTTTAAATTAAATATGTAATTGAAAGAAATGAAAAGGAAAAAAAAAAATCTCAAGCAACAAATTTTCAAGTTGTTGATGTTGAATCATATATTCATATGAATTGTTGAATGCTCCGAGCAATCTGTGCTAATTTTTGTAATCAGAAACTTCGAAACCGAAATGGGTTTGTAAGAAATTAAGAAATTTTCTTTCAATTAATTATAACTAGGTCCTTGCAAAGCATAATGATCTATTTAAGATAATAACCTAACTATGACAACTATTCTAAAATACTCCTAACAGCTTATTACATAGAATCTTTATGAAAATAATAAATGATCAAGATAAAAGATAGCTAATTTCTAAATATGATGAAAATATGTACAAAAGCTAACTTCTTATATTGTAGGAGAGTTGATTTTTAATACAACAACAACAAGAAGAAGCCTTTATCCCACTAAGTGGGGTGGGCTACATGATTCCCTTTTCTCCATTGTGTCCTATTGAGTGTC
>NEWO01001877.1:13159-27472 GCA_003013225.1 Phalaenopsis aphrodite
GTCGTGATAGACGATAACCTCGGAATCCTAAGATGAGTTAGGGCTTAGATTGTAAAGCAGAGCTGTACAAAGGCCTAAAGATGAGGTGAGGATTTATGTTGCATAAGCAGACAATGTCGAAATCATATGGCTTGGTTGCTTAATTCTAAGGAAAAAAATTGGTTTATCTAGGGAAGACATGTTTTGCTGTTGAAGATGGTCGTGTTTTCCACAATGCTAGCTCCATGCTCTTTGTCGTGACGAGTTTAAGTTTTCTAATGTGTCAAATTATGGTGTCAAATCAGACAAACCTATGGCTATAGTTCCTTAAATATTATGGGATATGTTAAAGTTGATTAGAGCGACACTAGTTAGGATCATACGATTCCCTCATTTTGGCACCACTATTTTTTATTAGATTTACTTAGTCCAAATGAATTTACTAAAATCAACTTAATGAGTTCCATACTTTCATTTAGACCATGGGAAGCCTTGTTAGCAACCGTAGGTTACCTCCTCTGAGAGATTCCTGATAATCCGATAGAGACGTCTTAATTTAGTTGTAGTTGTGATTTTTGAGATGTTTGTGATTAAATTTTGAGTTGTTTTATATTTGAATGTTGTGGCAGTGAATTTTATCTTGGTTTATTTTAATCTTGTTTAGTTTTACGACTATCCTAGCAGTTTTGGTTTTCATGCAGGGTGACATCATTGTTTAACATGCAAGTTTGTAAACATGAAAGTATAATGCAGAAAATAAAAGAGAAAATGATATTATAAACTGTAATAGCGTACCTGACAAGTCTGCTCGTTTCCACCTCCTGAAAAGTCAGTACTTGCAAGGCATGTATATAATGTTGCAAGAAATTTAAATTGTATGAGTAGATGAAGGTTTAGCTACCAGATCCCACGTTATGATTTAGTTGAATCTCGGAAGATCCTAGTAGATGATTTTAGGATAAAACACGATAAGTTCAATTTGTCCTTGAAAACATCTTAAAGATTCCAAAGTGCTCGGGATATAACCCTGAACTACTTTGAGGCTCTCTTGAATTATTTCGAGTNTGCTCGGGATATAACCCTGAACTACTTTGAGGCTCTCTTGAATTATTTCGAGTTCATTTTGAACTATCATATTATTTAATCAATCATCTGAGGTTGAAGTGTGACTACATCATTGCTCCGTGAAACTTAACAATTTAATTATCCCAAGGATAGTGTACTCGATTAATCAATTGATGTTTCATTTAAGAGTTATGTGAGTGAGTGCCCCTAAGGCAAGTTTGAGTTATTTAAGATTGTGGTGCCCACAAGTAAAGTTGGACTTGAAGTGTTTAAAGATATTTATTATCAACTGAATTATCTTCTAAATCAAGTTGATTGAGCTTAAATATCGAGTCTAGGTCTCTACTAAGTCCTTGAATCATAATGAGGAATTTGGTGAAGGTTAAGATTTTAGTTTAAGTGATGTGTATTTTCATTTAAAAATCACATTATCACCAATTTTGGGCTTAAGGAAAGTAAATTATCATCCTTTTAGCTTAAGCCTCTCACTCAAGAAAATTTTGATATTCGTCGACTTCTAAGTCATGAAGATTAGGGGAGATTATTATGTGTTGATATTTTGTAAAGGTGGTGGGTGAGTTTCTACCTTATAATCCCATTGTATTTCTATCATCCAAACATGTTTATTAGGATCAAAGTTACCCATTTATCTCCGGTTAACCCTAAATTCTTATTAAGGCGCCAAACTCCAAAATGACTACCTTGCCTTTGGGGAACTTCACTTCATAAATATTTAAACACAAATCAAATGACTTTGAGGATTTAAAGTGTTATGCCTATGAGGTAATTAAAATTTTAGAGGAGGATATGTGGACCTCTCAAAATTTGATTTAATTTAGATAATTATTTAAATTTAGAAAATACGATTTCCAAATTTTAATTTATTTAATTATCCAAAATAAAATTTACATTTATGAAAAAAATTATTAGAGATTTCTTAAGGTCAGAGAAACACTTAGAAAAAATTTCATGATTTTTTGAATCAAATTTCTATTTTTATTATTCAATTTTAGATCAATTTTCATGATTTATTTAAATAAAACATTATATTTTAATTTAAAAAATATTTTTTTTATATTTTTATTAGACTCCTGTAAGTTCAAAAAACTTAGAGAATCAAATTTTGTCTTTTTGTGATTTTTAATTTATTTAATATAATTATTTTCGTGAGAGATATGAAAAATTCACTTTTAAGCCTTTAAAATTTATTTTTAACTTAGAAAAAAATTAGGAAAAATGTCCTAATGAATTTTAAGTAATCACGGGACATTCCCACTCATTTTAAATCATTTTTTTGTATTTTTTAAAATTTTGATTATTTTAATTATTTTTAATTCAAAATATATTTGAAAAATGAAGTATTTTCACAAAAAAATGGGTTTTATTTTTATGAAATGCCCCTGGTCACAAGAAACTTAGAAAAATAGTTTTCATACTTTTTCTAAGTATATTTAATTTAATATAATTATTTTTATACAAAAAGTAAGGTTTCCTTAAGAAATCCATTTTAGTGCCTAGAGTAAGTCAAATAATTTTGGTATTTTTACAAATTGTAGACATGATTTTTATGAACAATGTGAAGTTGATTTTGTTAATTCTTGACATATATTTAATTTACAAAAACTAACATAGGTATTTACATCTAACTAAGTATAAAAATTCACAACATTATTCAAAGCATCAAAATATTTTTCTTTGATGTCTCTGACCACAGGAAATCTAATAAAATTGTTCTCATAATTTTTCAAGTGATGTTTTGATTTATGTAATTAAAATAAGCCAAAATGGTCACTTTAGCTTGAAATTTAGGGTTAGAAGCATAGAGATGCCCTCTGACCTTGGAAAAATCAGAAGACATGGCCCCTGTCATGAGGAATAAATCCTCAAAATTCCAAGCCATGGTGAAATGTTTGATGTCATGGAGAATTAAAATACCATGGAGGGTATTTAATTAATTAAAAAAATAGGGAGTGAAAAGATAACTTTTATTTTTAGTCCATATTATTCTCCTCTATTCACTAAGCAAGGGGGTTATTTTATTTTATTTTTATGATTTTTTAGTGAAATATATGGATTTTTGAATTTCAAGCATTTAAAATAATTAAAAAATCCCTAATTTTCTACTTATCCACGCAACGCTGACTGGATGTTAGGCAGCTACGAAGGCTCCACGCGTCATTCCACCATTTGATGCTGCCAGCCACGTAGCCTCCATGTGGACCATGGATCTATCCGGCTTGATCTCCTCCGTCTGTTGGATACAAGCGAGATCAGACGGCTCTCCATTATCGTACACAATCTGTTATCGTCCCCAAGTGAGTGCAAGTGAGTGAAAGTGAGTGCCTTAGCCCTAGACCAACACCCATAGTCAACCATAAGGGCAAGAAGTCTATTGGGAACTGACCTTGAGCTCCCCCATATTGACAATACCTACAAAGTGCTAAAGCGTAAAACCAATATGTGGAACTTCAAATTGAGCAAAGAGGAGTGTAAAATTTCTAATGGTGAGGGTCCTCTTCTAGTTTTCTAATAATAGTCAACAGGAAAGTCGTATGGCTAGAACCTAGGCTACTAAAGAGAAATAACTAAACCTCAACCAAAAGTGAGGTCAACAGGCCTAAAACAGCTCCAATAGCATAATTACTAGCATCACACATTATTTCAAATGAATTTTCCCAATTAGGTGGAATTATTATAGGCTTAGTGATTAATTTCTCTTTCAACAATTCAAATGCTTTTATGCATTCCTCATTAAAATTAAATTTCATTTCTTTTTCTAAAATTTAGCATAATGACTTACTTATTTTTGAAAATGTTTTTATATAACGCATGTAAAAACTAGCATGTCCTAGAAAACTTCTCACCCCTCTAACCATAGTAGGAGGCGGTAATTTCTCAATAACTTGAATTTTAGCTAGATCTACTTCCATGCCATTTTCAGAAATTTTATGTCCAAGTACAATTCTTCCTGCAACCATAAATTGACATTTTTCCCAATTTAGTACTAAGTTGATTTTTTCACATAATTCTAGAACTTTTTCTAAATTAATTAAACAAAATTCAAATGAAGTTCCAAATACAGAAAAATCATCCATAAGTACTTTCATTCCATGTTTCAATTAAATTACTAAAAATTAACATCATACAACTTTGAAATTTCGTAGGTGCGTTACACATTCTAAAAGACATTATATGAAAAGCAAATGTTCCATAAGGACTTATAAATGTTGTTTTATCTTGATCCTCAGGAGCAATTGGAATTTGGTGATACCCGGTACATCCATCTAGAAAACAGTAATATTTGTTTCCAGCCAATCTATCCAACATTTGGTCTAGAAAGCGTAAAGGAAAGTAATCTTTCTTGGTGGCCTTGTTTAATTTTCTATAGTCTATACATATTCACCAACCAATAACTGGTTTTATTAGAATTAATTTATTTTTCTCATTTACTTCAACTATCACTCCTTTTTTTTAGAACATAGTGAATCGCACTTACCCAAGCACTGTCTGAAATATGATATATAATTCCAGCATCTAACCATTTTAAGATTTTTTTAACAACTTATTTCATTATTAAGTTTAATCTCTTTTGAGGACCAGCTTTTGGTTTGTATTGTTCATCTAATAGAATTCTGTGCATACAAATTGAAGGACTGGTTCCTTTAATATCTGCTAAAGTCCATCCAAAAGCCTTTTTATTACTTTTCAACATTTCTACTAATTTTTATTCTTGAATTTCAGTTAAATCAAAAGATATAATAATAGGCAATGTAGATGAATCACCTAAGAACACATATTTTAAATGAGCAATTAATACTTTCAGTTCAAGTTCAGGTGGTTTAATACTTGAAGGAATAAAATTTTTATTATCATTTTCTAAAAGGTCTAAAGTTTCAAATTTGTCTTGAACATAATCTAAATTCTCTTCTTTTATTTCATTCTCATTCTTAAAATACTCTTCTTGCCTTAATTTTTGTTCAAACATTCCCTTATATTGCTCATTACTCAGATAATCAGTAACTTCCATCCTAAAATATTCATTATCTCTTTCTATTGCAGGATATTTCACAGATTTTGTAATATTAAATGACTTATTGATCATTGACTCTCATTATTAATTCTCCTTTTTGCACATCTATCACAGCTCTCCCTGTTGTAAGAAATAGTTAATCTCTTTATCTTCCTCCATATCAAATGCGATAAAGTCTACAGAAAAAATAAATTTATCCACTTTTACTAATACATCTTCTATAACTCCTTTAGGATAAGTTATTGATCGATCAGCTAACTAAAGAGTTTTAGTAATAGGAGAAATTTCTCCTAAATCTAAAAGCTTAAAAATTGATAGAGGCATTAGGTTAATATTAGCTCCTAAATCACGTAAGGTTTTTCCAAAAAAAATTTCACCAATAGCACAAGGTACAGTAAAACTACCAGGATCTTTTAGCTTTTCCGAAAACTTTTTCTGAATAATAACACTACACTCTTCACTGAGTGCAACGATCTTGTGATCTACAAACTTCTTTTCTTATTCAGTATATCCTTCATAAATTTCACATAACTTTGCATTTGTTCCAAAGCCTCAATGAAAGGAATATTTATCGTTAACTTTATAAGGATTTCCAAAAATTTTGTAAACTATTTATCTTTATTCTTTTGCTTCATTAATTGAGGAAATAGAGGTGGTGGTTTTTCTAAAGGAACGTATTGGTTCTTTTTCATTGTGGTCGCTTTCAATCTCTTCCTTCACCTCCTCTACTTCAATTTCTCTTTGGATTTTTATTTCCACTTCTTTTCCACTTTGTAATGGAATAGCTATAATTTCCTCATTATTCTGAACTTTTGGATTAACTTCCATAGTGCTAGGAAGAATTCTTGAAGGTCTGTTACTAAGTGCACTAGCTATATTCTTAATTGATTTTCAATATTTCTAATATGAGCCCCTTAATTTTTTATTTGATTTTCCATGTTCAACATTGGTTCTTCCATAGTGAACTTCTTTTCCTTAACTTGTGGGTTAGGGTTATAGTTAAATCCAGGAGGATAATAAGGTCGATAGTTAGGATTTCGTTGGTTATTTGAATTTCTTGACGGGTTCACTGAATTGTTATAATTATTCCAACTAAAATTAGGGTGATTTTTCCATCCAGGGTTATAATTTATAGCATGCAAAGTTTCATAAGATGACTGAGTATCAAGTATCTGTCCTAGTGAATTTTTCTCTAATACTGGTGATATTTGAGAATAATTCACTCTAATTTGATCAATCTTTTTCGATATAGTGGCAATTTGAAATTTTAAAATAGACATCGCATCAGAATCATGAATACTAGCTACTCTCTTAGAATTTACCCGTTCAAAGGGCCATTGAAAATTATTAGTAGACATTTCCTCTATTAATGAGTATGCTTCATCAAAAGGTTTTGACATTAATGATCTACCTACAGTAGCATTTATAATAAATCTAAGAGATCTTACTAATCCATTATAAGAAGTTTAAATTATTAACTAATTTGGTAAAACATGGTATGGCCGTTTCCTAAAGAGATTTTTAAATCTTTCTCAGGCTTCGTATATTGATTCCCCTTCAAACTTACAAAAAGATGTAATATCATTTCTAAGCTTATCAGTTTTTGAGGGTGGAAAATATTTAGCCAAAATTTTTTGTGATAGTTCTTCATAAGTTCTAATAGATCCAGAAGCTAATGAATCTAACCAAGCTTTAGCTTTATCCCTTAATGAAAAAGGAAAAAGTCTGAGCCTGACAACATCTTTAGACACTGGTTCCTGGATACTGCTAATATGCACAGTACAACAATAATTCAGATTATATTTCACTTATATTTCCTTTATAACAAAACTAAAAACTTGATCCTGAAGAAAAATAAGAATTTAACTTTTAATTTATATATATTGGGATACTATGCAATTATACGTATCATTATCAAGCAATATAAGACTTTTTTATATGCACTATTGAACAACAAACTTTCTATTTTTAATAAAAAGATATTTATCTAAACTAAGTATGATTTTTGCAATAATGAAATTTAAATATTTTTGGTAGTTTCAATATATTGATAGAATAATAACAATTTAAAAAGATAACTAGAGTTTTTATAAAAGAAAAACACTATATATGAAAATATATTTCTTCTTGTTATGAATCAGTAATAAGTATAGGAATTATGTTGTGGAAGTATGCAAATTTTGTTGTGCCAAATATGAGGAATGATATTCTTTACCCTTACTAAAGATGCTATAAAAACATTGGCTAATTTAAAGTTTGAATAGTTCTGAAGACCGGCTAGGCAGGGAAGATACTAGCTCTCACTCTAGAGTTCCCTCGATTCCCTCCACATGGGGGCTAACATCTTGTTTCAGAACCTAAAATAATAAACTAAGTTGAGGGCTTTAACCTGTCACTTTAAAGTCCTCTAACTTTACGCCCTTCAATGAGAGTTTCCCTATTTATTTGCACTCAATCATATGAACTACAATCTCATTCATACAACCTCATGTGATTCTTTCCAATTATTGGTTGACTCAATACCAGCCCAGTTCTTACATGTTCTCACAACAAATTTTAACATCTCGATTGGCCAAATCAAGAAGTAAATGAAGTACATGGATATAAATCATCACAACTTCTTCCATCATTGAAGATCAATACTTTCCAAAACTTCTGTCCAAAACTTAATTACTTATCATTTTAAGAACAAATATAAAGAAAACTACTCAGAATCCATGGAGAAAATAATACCACACTTTAGTTTAAAAGAAGAAATCATTGTCAAACCAACAACAAGTCTCAATTAAAACCAAAAGTTGTCTCAAAACAAAAAGATAAAAACTTATCTCATGTTCCCCACCAAACTCTTGAAGTTCCTTTGATTCTCTTCTCTTTACAATCACTCAAAATAAAATAACAAAAAGGATAAAATAAAAGTGAAAGTGGTGCTTAAAAATCTCTCCGAACTAACTCCCCAATTGAGAACTTTCAAAACTTTCCAATACTTTCAGGACTCACACTTTTTCGAACCTTTTCAGGACTCTTTTCAAAGTCCTCTCGTCTTTCTTTTATAATTTTATAAAAGGTGCCTTGGTTTCTTTTCAAAATATGTCTTGATTCGATGAATTTTCCCAAGAGATGCATCCTTTTGTGATAATTTTCGTCCATGGTGGTTATAACCACCTATTAAGTCAATGGGTGCCTCAAAAACCTCTTAAAAATTTGCAGAAACTGAATTTACTCGTCCAATAACTGCCACTAGTGCTTAAGTGTGGGGCCTCTGGTGCTTAGGCGTGGCCTTCTTTTTTTAATCGGCGCTTAAGCACCGGATCTGGCGCTTAGGCGCCAAAACTCTTTTACATAGAAGTAAAGCTCTTACCTCAAAGAACTTAGATCTAGCAAATTTCACTTGATTCCACCAAGAAATCTTCACTTTAGATGTGCCCTAGCCCTAACAAATTGTGAACTCGAGAGCAAGAAGGTGACGGTGGCGTTAAAAATGGCGCTTTCTGGCTCAAAAACTCACTTTTAACCATTCGTGAACCGATGCTTAAGCGCGAGTAAGTGGCGCTTAGGCTCAGGTTTTCTTGAGCTTAAGCATGAGATGCGGGGCTTAGGCGCCAGTACACGATTTTCAAAATTTCAAATTAAAGTAAAATGCACTATTTGCTAGCACTTAAATGACTATTTTCAACTTCCTGTAACTCTCCTTTATCTCAAAAGTCTCATTTATAACAATTTCAATTCAAGGATAAAACAACACAAAATTTCGCACAAACAAACTTATATTAATTCACAAATGAGTATAAATACATTTAAACACTTAGTTCTCATTACAAATAGTCTTGGATGAAAAAATTTTCCTAAATATAAACACTTAACAATCTTTCACAATTAAACACCTAAGTAACACAAACACTAAAAGCAAGTCTTAAACACTAAAACACTTAAAAACAGTGACTTTAAACACACACAAACATAACTTCAAACATAAAACTTAATTCAAGTCTTCATTAGAAGGAACACATTTAGGTCTTTCATTAGTCTCTCCTAGGGCAACTGGAATATAAAATTGATAAAACAGACGGTGGTGACGTGCTCTGATGCAATCTTCTTCAATCCTCTTTTGCTTAAGAAAAATTTCCTTATCCGCTTCCTCTTTATAACTAGTGCGGCTAAATTGCATTTTCAATTTCCATCCAATATGCTCAAGATGTGCATGAATCTCGAATACCTTAGTCTCCAATACAAACATGGTATTTTCAATTTTGTTAATCTTCTCTGATATCCCTTCAATACTAATGGCTAAGAAACTGTTATACATCTCTTGTGCACTTTGACTAATGAATTTCTTCCTCATGGTCTCCTCCTTCTTCAAATCCATCTCCCATGAAGACATCATTTTAAAATCTATCTCTCTCTTAGACTTTAGGGCTAGAAATTATCTGGGTGAAATTCCTTCACTAAACCCTTCTATTTATAGGCCTAAGTCCTTCCAATAACTCCTAGACATGTTGAGAAACTGCCTTAGCACTTTTTTACAAACTTCTAGGCAATTTTCCCTTCTAGAATATTAATTTTGCCATTATTTTTGAATTTTCACGCTTAAGCACCAGATTTGGCACTTAAGCACCAGTACGCATTTTTGCACTAATCAACTTAACATCCAAATTCTCATTTTAACATTTTTAGATCACTAAATAAAGTCTTAAAATCAATACTAACACATAATAGTCTAAAAAATGCTATTCAAATTTTCTTAACCACACATAAAACAATAATCAAAATAAAAACACACTGATAACTACAGGTTGCCTCCCACGAAGTGCTTGGTTTTTTGTCCTCAGCCCGACGTAACTAGTGTTTACTATGGTTGACCCAACATCATTCTATCATTAAACTTATGTTGATCCTCTATAAAATAATGTTTCAGTCTATGTCCATTAACTATAAAGATTTTCTTAGACTTAGGATCTTTAATATCCACATCTCCATAAGGATAAACTTTAATCAAAATAAATGGGCCCATCCACCTGGACTTAAGTTTGCATGGAAATAATCTTAACCTTAAATCATATAGCAAAACTTGTTGCCCTGGCTAAAAATTTTTAGTAAGAATCCTTCGATCATGCCACATCTTCATCTTTTCTTTATAAATTTTGACACTTTCATAAGATTCATTCCTTGTCAATTCAAGCTCATTTAATTGTAACAATCTTTTCTCACCAGCATCTTTCAAATTATAATTGAACTCTTTAATCACCCAAGATGTCTTATGCTCAAGTTCAGCTTGTGAGTGATAATTTTTTCTAAATATTAGCTTTTATGAGGACATTCCTATAGGAGTTCTGTATGATGTCTTATAAGCCCACAAAACATAGGCAAGTTTGACTGACCAATCCATTATTGTTGGATTCTCAGATTTTTTCATAATTTTTTTAAATTTCCGATTGCATAATTTAGCCAAACCACTTGTCTGAGGATGATAAGCAGTAGCAATCCCATGATTTATATGACATTTCTTTAATAATTTCTCCATTATGGCATTTCTGAAATGACTTCCCCCATCAGTAATGATAACTCTTGGCATCCCAAATCTATAAAATATATTCATTTTCAAAAATTTTGCAACACTTTGAGCATCACATCAAGGTAAAGCAATAGCTTCTATCCATTTGGATACATAGTCCACTGCTAACAGAATATATAAATTTCCGAAAGATGGTATAAATTATCCTAGGAAATCTAATCCCCAAACATCAAATATTTTAACTTCTAAGAAATAATTGAGGGGCATGTCATTTCTTCTAGAAATATTGCCTACTCTTTGACTTCTATCACAAGTTTTGATATAAGCATTAACATCTCTGAAAATTGTAGGCCAATAAAATCCAGATTGTAAAATTTTGTATGTTGTTTTATCAACACCAAAATGTCCCCCAAAATTAGAATTATGAAATTTTTGGATAATCTCATAAGTTTCTTCTAATGGTACACATCTTTGAATAATCAGATCCTTTCCTTATTTATGTAAAAATGGGCCATCCCAAAAATAATTCTTAGCTTCGAAAATAAATTTCCTCTTCTGTTGGTATGTCATTCCATAGGGTATAATATCACTAACAATAAAGTTCACAATGTCGGCATACCATGAAACACACCACTCATTAATAGTGAAAAATTTTTCATCTGGAAAATGTTAATTAATTTCATTTTCAAAACAGAGTGATTTTTCTAATTCAAGCCTGGAAAAATGATCAGCAATTTTTTTTTCAACCCCCTTCCGATCTACTATTACAAAATCAAATTCCTGTAACAGAAGAATCCATCTTATAAGTCTAGTTATAGCATCCTTCTTTTTCATTAAATACTTAATAGCATAATGATTTGTATGCACTACACAATGAGTTCCAATTAAATATGATCTAAATTTATCAAAAGCATATACTATTGCTAATAACTCTTTTTCAGTTGTTGTTTAATTAATTTGAGTTTCATTAAGAGTTTTACTAGCATAGTAAATAACTTTGAAAATTTTATCATATCTTTGTCTTAAAACAGCTCCAATAGCATAATCACTAGCATCACACATTAATTCCAAAGGTTTTTTTCAGTTTAGTGAAACTATAATCAGTGCAGTGATTAGTTTTTTTGTTAATAACTTAAAAGCTTTTAGGCATTCCTCATCAAAATTAAAAAGTGCATCTCTCTCTCCAGTAAATGGCATAAAGGCTTAGCAATCTTTGAAAAGTCTTTAATATATCATCTATAAAATCCAGCATGTCCTAAGAAACTCCTAATTTCCCTTACATTTATTGGATAAGGTAAATTAGCGATCACTTGAATTTTAGTAGGATCTAATTCCATACCATTTTCTGATATTTTATGTCCTAATACAATTCCTCCTGTTACCCATAAATTGGCATTTTTACCAGTTAAGGGCTAAATTTGTTTCTTCACAGGGCTTAAGAACTTTGGATAAATGTTCTAAACATGAGTCAAATGAAGTTCTAAACACTGAAAAGTCATCCATGAATACTTCAATCCATTTTTCAATTAAATCACAATACATTGTCATCATACATCTTTGAAATGTAGCAAGGGCATTACATAAACCAAAGGGCATTCTTCTAAAAGCAAAAGTACTATAAGGACTGGTAAACATTGTTTTCTCTTGATCCTCAGGAGATATTTGAATTTGGTGATAACCTGTATATCCATCCAAAAAATAAAAGTATTTATGCCCTGCTAGTCTATCCAGTATTTAATCTAAAAAGGGAAATGAAAAATGATCTTTCATAGTGGCAAGATTTAATTTTCTATAATCAATGCATATTTGCCACCCTATTAACTAATTATTTTCATTTACAGTTACAATTACTCATCTTTTCTTAGGAACACATTGAATTGGACTAACTCATGCACTATCTAAAATAAGGTAGATAACTCTAGCATCTATCCAATTTAAAATTTCTTCTTTACAACTTCTTTCATAATAGGATTCAATCTCCTTTGCGAATCAGCCCTTGGTTTGCAATTCTCTTCCATATGAATTCTATGCATACAAATTGAAGGACTGATTTCTTTAATATTAGTAATTGTCCATCCAAAGGCTTTCTTAAAATTTTTCAAAATTTTCATCAACCTTTCTTCTTCTTCAATCATTAATTTTGAGGAAATTATAACTCGTAAAGTAGAGAAATCTCCTAAAAATGCATATTTTAAATGATCATGAAGTAACTTCAACTCTAGTTCTGGAGGTTTTTCAATAGATAGATAAAATGATTTATCTTTGTCTGTCGTGTCTAAAATTTCAAAACTTTCTCAAACATAGTTTAAGTTTTCCTTAAAAAGATCTTCACATTGATTTAATTCCTCTTCTTGCTCGTGTTCCAAATCTTTTTCTTCAGATTTTTCTTCATAAGTAGTTCTAAAATGGCATTCACTTAGATATCTTATAACATCCATGCTATAACAATCATTATCTTTACCTTTTGCAAGGTATTTCATTAATTTTGAAATGTTAAAAGTAACAGTTTGATCATTTACTCGCATTGTTAATTCCCGTTTCTGCACATCTATCATTGCTCTTCCTATGGCTAGGAAAGTTCTCCCCAAAATGATAGGTATCTCTTTATCTTCCTCCATATCTAGCACAATGAAATCAACATGAAAGATAAATTGATCCACTTTCACTAAGACATCTTCTATAACTCCTTTAGAGTATATTATCGAACGATCTGCTAACTGCAAAGTTATAGTACTAGGGGTTATTTTTCCAAATCCCAATCTTTTAAATAATGATAATGGCATAAGGTTAATGCTTGCACTTAAATCACATAAAGCTTTCTCATAAAATGTGTCTCCTATTACACATGAAATTGTAAAGCTATCAGGATCTTTAAGCTTTTCAGGAAGCTTCTTCTGAATTATCGCACTGCACTCCTCACTAAGTGCAACAGTCTCATTATCTTCAAACTTCTATTCACATTGAGAATATCCTTCATAAACTTTACATAGCCCGACATTTGTTCTAAGGCTTCAGCAAATGGAATATTAATTATACGCTTCTTAAATATTTCCATAAATTTTGAAAATTAATTATACAACTTTTGCCGACGAATTCTATAAGGAAATGGAGGTTGTGGTTTTTCCAAATCAATTTTTAATAGAAAAATAGGTCTCTTAGAATCTTTTGGAGCATCCTCTTTTGATTCTTCAATTTCTTCACTCTCTACTTCAATTTCTTTTTGAACCCGACCTTCCGACTCTCTATCGCTTCTAAGTTGAACGACTTTTACTTGTTCTTTATTCTGGTCTTTTGGATTTGATTCAGTATTATTAGAAAATGTTCCTTGAGATCTATTACTTAATGAATTTGTTATTTTCCCAAGTTGATTTTTAATGATTTTAATTGTAGCTCCTTGACTTTATAATTGATTTCTCATTTGTAACACCACATCTTCTATAGATAACTTCTTCTCCTTAATTTGTGTATTATTGTTGAAACCTAGAGGATAAACAAATCTATAATTATTAGTCTCTTGGTTGTTCCAATTTCCCAATGTGTTTCCTTGGTTTTTCCCCCATTGCTGATTATCACCACTCGAATTGTTATTCCAGTTAAAGTTGGGATGGTTCTTCCAACATGGTTATAATAATTTGAATATGGGTTATTCTTCTTATTATTTATGGAATTTAAAGTTTTTAATGATGCTTGAGAATCTACCATTTGGCCTAATGAATTCTCTTCAATC
>NEWO01001877.1:28257-38970 GCA_003013225.1 Phalaenopsis aphrodite
AACTTGATCTTGAAGAAAAATAAGAATCTAACTTTTAATTTATATATATTAGGATACTACGTAAGTATACATATCGTTATCAAGTAATATATGAATTTTTGATTAAGACTTGAATATCGATTCCATAGGGAGAATACATAATATGCACTATTGAACAACAAACTTTCTCTTTTTAATAAATAGATAATTATCTAAACTAAAGATAATTTTTGTAGTAATGAAAATTTAAACATTTTTGGTGTTTTCAATATTTTGATGGAAGAATAACAATTTAAAAAGATAAATAGAGTTTTTATAGAACAAAAACACTAAATATGAAAATATCTTTCTTCTTGTTATGAATCAATAATAAGTATAAGAATTATGTTGTCAAAGTATGCAAATTGTGTTGTGTCACATAGGAGCAATAATATTCTTTACCCTTACTAGAGATGTTATAAAGAACATTAGCTAATTTAAAGTTTGAATAGTTCTAAAGACCAGCTAGGCAAGGGAGATACTAGCTCCCACTCTAGAGTTCCCTCGATTTCCTCCACCTGAGGGCTAACATCTTATTTTAGAACTTAAAATAATAAACCAAGTTGGGGGCTTTAAACTATCACTTTGAAGTCCTCTAGCTATACACCCTTCAATGAATATTTCTCTATTTATTTGCACTCAATCATATGAACTGCATTCTCATTCATACAACCTCTTGTGATTCTTTCCAATTTTTTGAATGAGACATCGACTCGGTTCTTACATGTCTCACAACAAATTTCAATATCTGGATTGGCCAAATCAAGAAGTAAATGAAGTGCATGAATTTAAATCATCACAACTTCTTCCATCATTGAAGATCAATAATTTCCACAACATCCATCCAAAACATAATACTTATCATTTTAAGAACGAAGATAAAAAAAACTACTCAGAATCCATTGAGAAAACAAAAACACACTTTAGTTTAAAAGAAGAAATCATTGTCAAACCAATAACAAGTCTTAATTAAAACCAAAAGTAGTCTCAAAACAAAAAGATAAAAACTTATCTCAAGTCCTCCACCAAACTCTTGAAGTTCCTTTGATTCTATTCTCTTTAGAATCACTCAAAATAAAATAACAAAAAGGATAAAAAAAAAAGTAAAAGTGGTGCCTGAAAATCTCTCTGAACTAACTCGCCAAATGAGAACTTTCCAAAACTTTCCATACTTTGAGGACTCTTTTTAAAGTCCTCTCTTCTTTCTTTTAAAATTTTCTAAAAGGTACCTTGGTTTCTCTTCAAAATATGTCTAGATTCAATGTATTTCCCCAAGAGATGCATCCTTTCATGATAATTTTCAGCCTCAAAAACCTCTTTAAAATTCGCAGAAACCAAATTTACTCATCAAATAACTGCCACTGGTGCTTAAGCACAGGGCCTTTGGCGCTTAGGCATGGCCTTCTCTATTTAATCAACGCTTAAGCATCGGATTTGGCGCTTAGGCGCCAAAACGTTTTTGCACATTTTTCACCTTTTAGCTCCAAATTTGATCATTTTTCACTCCTTTAAGCATTTTTCACCCTTTTTACATGTATCTGCAAGAAAAATATAAAAATACTTTCCATTAAAGCATAATAGCTCAAAAATAGATATAAAAGTGTATCTAAGAACACTATATTTTAGGTGTATCAGACACTTCATCATATTAAAATGTAGCACATATTTCAAGAAAACTAGCAAGATATAAGTTAGGATCTTCAGTAGGTGTTCCTCCAAACTGATTATTTTATATCATTTGGATAATAACATGTTTTATCTTAAATGTATTAACGGCAACATCAAGATTTTGAATAGTCGAGCGAAGTTCATCTACTGTAGGATTAACATAATCTTTTAAAGTTCTTTATCGATTTTCATTTATATGATTATCTAAGTTATTTGTCATTTTGTTCAAATTTTTAATTTCTTTTCTTTGTTTTTGAACTTTTCTAATAGTACGTTCTAATCCTGAATTATAAGGTACTAAACTTTTAGACCCAATACTACACATAAATTAATATAATAAGAAAAGAAAAATTTCTTAAAAATACTCTTAAATAGATGTAATTTTTTTATGATTTTTTTAATGATTTTACATTATTTTTAATTTTTAATTCTTAACATTTAATTTTTATTAGTAAATTTCCTAATTTACAAAATCTGTTTAATTTACCGTTACCTTCCTCGGCAACAACGCAAAAAACTTGATCCTCAATAATTAAGTTGTGCAAAATTTATAAAGTGACTCCGCTTTGCAACAACACCAAAAACTTGATGCTTTATTTTATGAATAAGAAATTTAAGTAATTTATGTTGGGATTCTACGCAAGTATACGTATGGTTATCATGTAATACACGACTTTCTATTTAAGCCCCAAATATTGATCCCATGAGGAAAGTTTAAATTCAAAATGATAAATTAACTAGGAAACTCACTGCAATAAAATAAAAATACTATCACTAATTTCAAATATTTAAGGCACGATCATAACTAAGTTTTTAGCTACTAGCAAAATTGTAATGCAAAGTTAAACAGTAACTACCAAACTATGTTTATGTTATGAAGTTATCTAATATGAAAAAACATCTTTTCCACTACAATGAGTTTTTGGTTAAATCAGATGAGATAAATGGTTTAAATCTGTAATGTGCCAAATAGGAACAATTTTAATTCTCTACCCTTATTTAGTGTTATAGAGAATCGTTGGCTAATTTCAAGTTTAGTCCCTACATTTGTGGTTAGGCTGGGAGAATACTAGCTCTCACTCCAAAGCTCCCTCCTCCCTTCTCCTGAAGCCTAACACTCCCTTTAGTTTTTAAACACTAAGATCAAATTGAGGATTTTAGTCTGTCACCCTAAAATCTCCAATTATGCCCAACAATGTATATTTCTCTATTTATTTGCACTTAATTCCATGAACGAAACACTCTCCATGGAATTAAATGTGATTCTTACTCTGTTGTAGAGCTCATATTCCATTTCCCAGATCATATGTTTCACAACAAATTTTAGCATTTCAATTGGCCAGATCGAAAAGTAAATTAAGAACAGACTGGAAAAACCATCACAATTTATTTTACATCTTAAAATTGGCACATCCAAATTATCTCTTTAATTCACCATATCTCAGAGTACGGAGAAGGATAAAGAAAAATACTCAGACTTCATGAGAAAGATACGACAAAACAAAAATTTCATATATAAAAGAAACTTCATACAACAATAATAAACAAAAAAACACTTATTTGAAACTCTTTCTCAAAGCAAATCCCTTATAGACTCTCTTGGACTCTTTCTCTCTTTACAAGACTCTTAATTCTCTCTTAGAAGATGCAAGGAAGATGAAATCTCTCACTTCTTTCCCTCTCCAACAATTCTAAGAAAGAATTCACACTTAAACTCACCAAAAAGCTCAAAGAACCAACTCAAAACTCTAAGGAACTAAAGAACTGATGGACAGCAGGTTGGGGGGCTTTTTTTGATCAATTTTTGCTCTAAATAGAGCCTAATGTCGGTTTTTCAAGTGGTGTATCCAAAAACTCTTCAAAAAACATCCAAATTTGTTGAATCTTCTAGAAATGGGCTTGCACTGACATTGGTACCATGGACACTCATTCTGGTGTCGTTGGCTTCATTGGCCCTTTAATTAACTCCGTGTTTTCTGTCAAATGGCACCGTCGGCTCCCATTTTGGCGCCATCGATGCTGAACATTTCTTCTAAAACTCCATTTTCACTCCAAATTCCATCTTTTTAGCTTCAAGTGCTAATTATTGAAAACCTGCAATAAAACATGAAAAATACCTTTCTTTAAAGTGCAATATCACCAAAAATGAGTACAAAATATAGATCTAAAAATGCATATATTTTTAGTGTATCAATGTCTCCACATATTCAACAAATGTGGATGTCTCCAAGTAGCCGTGAGACTAAGTACGTCTCGAATGATGGGTTGAAGACTAAGGTTCATGCAGAAAAGCTCACGGGAAATGTGGGGCTTTTAAGGATGGAAAGCTTTTTTACCTAAAGGCCATCTTTATCGACCAACCTATCTTAGCTGCCCAAACACATAGCCTAGGCATTCTTTAATAAAGTAGGAAAAATAAGATTTTGAAAGCTTTCAATTATGTGACAGTTGTAGTCCCATTTTTATGCTTGATCCATTCTCCTACCTTAGGGATGGATCTCTCCTTCATAGAAGAGATGACACACTTCTCCCTTCTCCAAAAAAAGAGGAATCGTTTCTCTTTTCTTCAAAGGAACCCCTTCAAGAGACACCCTCACTCACACACCCTCAAATATGGTAAAAGGTGGAGAAGAAGAGAATGAAATAGTAGAAGAGGAATGATGTGGAAGAAGAAGAAGAAGAAGAAGAAGAAGAAGACTCTCTCCACAAGCCTTTCTTCTTAGCCTCATAAGCTCTCTACCTTGCTGAAAAGTGAACTTCCCCACAACAAATTTTGGACCCTTTAACCCCCAATGAGGCTAGGAAAAAGGGTTGGAAATTTCCCTCCAATGCATAAAATAAGAGTTTAATCCACATTTATCCTTCTCATTGGTATTTTAGGAGGTTGGTAGTCAAGAAGTGCTCCGATTGGACCATCTAAGATAAATCCAACCCAATTCCTACATTAGAAATCAAGTGGATCGACAAAGTAAAAAAAATTGGTTGAATTGAGCTGGAAAGCAGTGTAACCATGCCACCCAGTGGTGTAATTACATTCCCACCTCTATTTGATTGTATGGATACACCCAAAATGGGCTTGTTCATGGACATACAGGCCTCTCTGCATGGCTACACCAGGTCAAAGGCTGGTTTTGGCTTTTTAGCTTCTGTCATTGATATTTATGGACTCCTTTAGTCATGGGAAGCTCCAAAAAAATAAAGAAACAATCTTTAAAAATCAAATTGACCTTTAACATGTCCCATATCAAAAGCATTACTGAACAACAGTGGACACCTCCGTGAAAGGTTGTACTAAGTTAAACTTTGATTTTGCACTTATCACAAGTCGTTGAGGATTTCATGAATCTATAAGCAACAAGAAACCATGTATAACTCAAAATATGATCTCAAAACTTATAGATGAAAATTTTGGAAGTTTTAGTTTAGAAATTTTAGTGTAAACAGATGTTCCAGACTACCTCACAAGTACACTGGTCCAAACCTTGAATTTCTCCAAAATAAACATAGGAGTTTATGACTCCCTTTGACCACGTAAGGCTCCAAATGGATGAGGCATGTTCTCAAAACACCAAAATAGTCAGCTAAAATTTCATATAAAAAAATTAATGCTACCCAATGGTTAGATCTTTTGGGTAAGGTTGAATTAATGCCATCTCCAGTTTTGTGCCCTGAACATATACAAGGTGGTCTAGGTGCATGTGTTTGAGCGACAAACTATTATGAAAAAATAATAAATAGTACCAAATCATTCAAGTGGACATCCTACATGTGTGAAATTGAAAATTGTTGCCAGCATAGAACAAATGGTAGAACTAATCCATTCTATACTTAAGGGGAGAGCACAAGCATCTCCAAAATCGAATCTTTGAGTGCATTAATCCCAAGTTCATCAGACAACTCAAGAAGCTGAATGTGTTGAAGAATTTTAGTTTGAAGGCAGTGTTGGGTCCATGCCAAAGAACATACCACAAGGGGTGCAAATAGAAGTATATTGCTGGCTGAAAAATGCATTCTCCTAGCAGATCATTGACACTAAGCAAACACCCCCCCCCACCAAGAAGTTAAAGATTCCATGTTTGGAACCTTAAAAGGGTCAAGGCAATCTAGCTGATCACATAACATCCTTTGAGTCGATTATATGCCTTCTTAAAGTCCCCAACACATTGAAGTATCAACAAATATATACCACATTGAAGGATTTATCCCTCATGTGTTCTAAGGGTCTCTCTTGATAGTGATTATCACTTTATCTAGTGATTTGAAGAAATTATTCATGACACAATTCGCTAGAGCCCAAAATCGCCATAAGAAGTTAGAGGCCCCATGACATGTTAAGTAGAGCCTGAATGAGAGCATTCGAGTATTTGTCACTCGATTCCAGAAGGAAATGTTGGAAGTAAAAAATTTGGAGCTTGCAATAACAAAGGCCACCCTGCCACAAGGGCTAAGGAGAGCATAATTCAATACTTACTGGGTTTATGTAAACCCGATAGTTTTGTCAAACTCTTTGAATTGGCCAGCGAACATATAATTGTGGAGGAGTAAGTCAACCCCGTCTTCTCCAAAAAGTAAAAATTTGGTCACCACATGGAGAGAAAGGGCTTGAGAGAAGAAGGGTGGAGGGAGAAGGATGAATCTCTTCAAAAAAAGAGAAAGTGGTCGGTGGTCTCGTGGTAATAGAGAGGCAGGCCAAACTTCAGGAAGATGGAGAAGATCAAATGACCAATTTACTAGAAATTGAGAAACACCAAAACCCAATCAACTGAGGGTTACTTCATGAAGGCTTTACTTATGAGAACCAAGGCTTTTGTTCAAAAAACCAATAAATTTTGTGATTATCATAAAGATCATGGTCATGACATGAAGAAATGCATACACCGCCAAAGTCAATTATATGTAAAAATGTTGATTTCAATTTGGAAATTGTTGATCAATGTGGTGATAATGAAAGCATCATTAGAGAGGTTCCATTAGAAAGTAGTTCTTTCTCTACGAAGAAGATAGGCAGATGGTGCGTGAATCATCGTTAAGATGAGATGACCATGCATTATTTCTCCGAGCGGAGTCTCTTAATGTTGGATTGTTGTGAGGCCTTAACTCCATCTCCACAAAGTATGATTAGTACATTATTTTTTGTAATCTAAGAAGGCTGAAACCATTTGGTTGGGGTAATATGAGTCATCTTTTTCACCCGGAGCCAATGAAGGGGTTCTTTAAGCATGGATACGTGATTCTCTCAATTGACATGATGAAACTATTGGCATGCCTTAAAAAGTTCTATTCTTTTTATCCACATTTTAAAAGATATTGAGCTTTAATGGAAAATATTTTGTGTTTTTTTTTATTTCAAGTACAAGAAATAAAGTTTAAGTGCAATGGGAGCAAAAATGGTTCAAAATAGGGTCAAATAGAGCTAAGGAAAAAAATAACTTGAATTGACGCCTAGGCGCCAGGTTGTTATTTAAGGCTTCTAGAAGGTTGGCACCTAGGCGCCACGGTTGGGCTCCTATGCACTAGAAACGGTTATGCCTTTTTAAGCAATGAATTTGGATAAATTTTGAAGAGGTGCTTGAAGTGATTCTTAGTAATTTTTTAGAGCTTTATTTAAAGAGGTCAATGGCTGGTTGAAAAAGAGAGTTATTGGAGTGTATGGTGTGAGGGCTCGTGAGTCTTGGTGTGTGCGTGTGTGTGAGTGAGTCTTTTTAATGTGTGTTTTTGTGTGTTTATTGGAGCAAGAAGTGATCAAGGGAACTTCAGGATTTTCTTGAGGAGAAGTTTGAGATAAGTATTTTGTACTTTTATTTTTGTTTTGTGTTATTGTGTAAACTTGAATTTTTATATAAATTATGTTTTGTTACATTATCCCCTTGAATTTTTAGTTTTCTTATTTTTTTATCTTTGCAATAAGAAGTAATAATGTGTAGGATTAGAATTATTTTAGATTTCTCTTATTTTATACTTTTGATGATTCATTACTTCATTCTTCATTTACATGTTCTATCTTGTCAATTATAATGTTAATTTTGTGGTGAATCCAAAATGACCCAGGAGAGCTATGTGTTCCTGATCTAGTAAGAATCACATTAATTTTGTGGGTGAGAAGGTATTCCATGGGTTAGTACAAATAAATAGGGAGATAAATTTTGGTGGGGTAGAATTGGTGTTTCTTGGGTGACATGCTAGATTCTTGCCAATTTGATCTAGAGTTTGGAATCTTAGGACTGGTTAGTTCTATAGAGAGGGCACAGTGGGCAATTTGAAAGTGAAAGGGTAAAGCCTACCCAGCTTAACCTGAAAGATTTTGGAACTTTACTTTAGATTAGCCAACGTTTTGTATGCACTCGAGAGAAGGTAATGAATATGATTGCTCCTATTTTCACAAAACTATATTTTAAATTTTAAACATTTGGTTCCTACACTGATTATGATCTCTTTGCAAGGGAAAATAACTTTCACATAATTTGAACTCTTTTTCATAAAACTAGTTTAGAAATACTTTTTTTTCTTTAAGCTTTGAAATTGATTTTGTAGAAATTTAGAAACTTCTTTTTACACATAAACTAGCCACCATATTTCTTACATAATTTTTTGGAGTTTAAGTTGATATTTCTAAGTCTATAAAACGAGCTTCATCTTCCCTGTGGGATCGATACTGAGGTTTTAAAAGAAAATCTTATATTACTTGAAATGATACGTTTACTTCCGTAATACTCATAGTGTGTAAACTATTAATAAAATTCTAAATCCTATAACATATCATTTAAACAAAATAGTCACTAAATATAAATTGGGTCAAAATTTTGGCCATCTATTGGAAAGTAAATAATTGTGTAATTGTGAGTCGGGTGCTAGTTTGCAATGAGCCCGACACCTGAGCGCCAAAATCTAGCCCTTAGGCGTCACAATTGGAAAACATGGTAAAACCATCCCTTACAATTTTAACTAGTTTTTTTCCTTTAAAATCATCCTAAACTAGTCTATGGGACCTTGCACTTTCTTTTCTAAGCGTGAGAGAGTATATTTAGAGATGAAAGTGAGTGTCAGATCCTTTTTTCCTTGTACCAAAGGAGAGCAAAAACAATGGTGGGATTGATGTAAGGAAATTCTTGCACAAGAATACCCAGACATACTTCAATGGGTTCCTTGCACTTAGCCTCGAAGGAATGATAGAGAAAAACAAGAAGGTTGAAGAGGAGATTGCGAATCTGCATACCAAATTGAATGGCATTTCTTATCAATTTGAACAATTGGATTGGCAGTTGAAACTTCAATTTGATCATTTAACATGTTTACATGAGGCACAAATACAAATGTATCAGAAGAATAATTGGATCAGAGAGAAGTCTGCAGAGGAATTTCCTCACTGTCCGTTTTACAACTTGTTCGTGCACCAAACTCCGATGAATGAGAAAGTGGATAACAAGAATGTGCATAATTATTAGTGATCACAAGTTTTTCTGGAAAATTTGATGTTTAGGTGTGTTTAATTGTTGAGTGTCGATTCTAATCTTTAAGCGTCTTTAATTTTGCATATTTGGTATTTATGTTTGTATTTGGTTATTTATTTATGTTGGATTGATATTATGTCCATTTGTATCAAACTTATATTTATGCTAGTGAATTTATATTAAGTTTGTGAGTAAAATCTATGGTGATAGTGTGCTTGACCATTTGGATTGTCCGTATTTAGGAGCATAGTACTGGTGAAAATGAAAGCTGGGGATTGATTAAAAGATAATTAATTTTTTAGATCAAGCTAATTAGGGTTTTGAGGCCTTAGATTTTATGTGCTTATTTTTTAAAAAATCAAATCAAAAAATAAAAAAAATTGCAAAATTTGGGTGGTGTTAGAATCTGGTACCTAAGCAGCGACAACCCACGATACTACACGCCTAAGCACCAAACTTGTGCTTAGGTGTCGAACCGGTTGAATCATCGGTTCAGCCCCATAAAATCATTATTTGAACTGGTTTGACGCCATTTTTGTGCTTGAGCTTCATCTTCTTGCCCAACTAGTCACCGCACCTCCCTAGGGCTCCTTAGAGCTCCCCATAGCTCGCAAATCTTGGTGATTTTGGACTAAAAAATTTTGGACATCATCTTCTCTAGCTAAGAACAACATTTTGGCATAGAAATTTTCTCATTTTACCATGGATTTCTTTCACATTGAGTGGGGGTCTAAAATTGAAAAAAAAAACTTTTTGGACAAAAAATTGGGAAATCCATGGTGAAAGAGTTTGTTTGCTTGGAAATTACTTGTACGAGCCTTTAGAACTTATATTTAGAATTTATTTGAATTTTTACTAGATTTTGTGATGGCTACAAAAATAAAAGATGAAATGGTAAAGAGTTTTTCGATAATAATAAATTCAAGAATCTTAAAGCACAAGATCGGTACAAAGAATTTATATTATCGAGGAAGTTTATAGTGGAGTGAAGGTTTTCTAGTCTTGGGGATAATGTGGAAAATTTGATTGTTTCTCCGAATTGGGAAAGTTTCTGCTGGTGCAAGATTTTTATGCTAATTTTCTTGAAGCACCAGAAGAGGAAGTATTTTTTTGTGAGAAGGGAGTTTATTTCACCCTCGAGAGGAACAATGCATTATATGTGTTGCCTCCTATTTCAGATTGCTACTATTCTGAGTTTGAGCCTACTTAGTCAGAGCTTGATGAGATCATTGCATTCCGTATGGATGGGCGTGGAGCATGGAAAGTTAAGATTGAGCATAAGGTAAATTTTTCCTCTTCTATGCTTAATACCCCATATAAAGCTTGACATTCTTTCATTTTAGCTCAGCTGCTTCCTACAAATCATTTAAGCGAAGTGACTTGAGAAAGAGCCATTCTAAACTATTACATTCAAGAGATGAAGCCTATTGATGCTGGCTCTCTCATCTGCGAGGTTGCTTTCTTGTCCACCAGAGCTAGTACTTCTGTAGGTTTAGATTACTATTTCCTTATCTTTACTATTTACAAACATTCTATGGTTAACTATGAGATGTGGGAATAGCTATTGCAGCCACTAAAG
>NEWO01001878.1:20808-36342 GCA_003013225.1 Phalaenopsis aphrodite
TTGTGTTGCGTATGCGAAACAAAAGATCTGCAGGACTTGTGCCTTATGATCCCGAGTTTGAAAAAAAGAAAAAAATAAAAATACAAAGAGGACTCGAAAAACTAGAAATGGAAATGGAAAACTTTCATGATAATTACTTGGAAAATCATCATACTTCATTGAGGGATTACGTAAATCCTACGACAGATGAAATTCACTCAAGTATACAAAACTCTGTCGTAGAAGCTAACTCGTTTGAAATAAATCCTGAGATTATCCAATTGGTGTAGAACAATCAGTTTGGGGGAACTCTTTTGGAGGATCCTTATTTACACTTATCAAATTTTATAGAACTTTGTTCTATATTTCGTTATAACAGTATGTCAGACGATGCTGTTAGACTAAAGCTTTTTCCTTTCTCACTAAGAGATAAGGATAAAATGTGGTTATACTGATTAGCACCTAGTTCTATTAAAAATTTGGAGAAGTTAACTCAGAAATTCCTAGCTAACTATTTTCCACCTTCAAGGCTACTAAAACTTATAAACGATATTATCTCATTTTGTCAGTATGAAGGGGAATCAA
The DNA here is from genome assembly GCA_003013225.1 of Phalaenopsis aphrodite. Taxonomy (NCBI): domain Eukaryota; kingdom Viridiplantae; phylum Streptophyta; class Magnoliopsida; order Asparagales; family Orchidaceae; genus Phalaenopsis; species Phalaenopsis aphrodite. The sequence continues at coordinate 21,373 of NEWO01001878.1, forward strand.
TATACAAAGCCTAGGAAAGATTTAAGAAACTCCTAAGAAAGTGTCCACACCATGCTCTGCCCAATTGGTTAATCATTCAAACTCTCCTTCCCTCTCTTGCTCTCCCTCCTCTCCCTTCCCCTCCCTCATTCACCCTCTTTATCTATCATTCTAGCTCTTATACTCTCTCTCTATCACACCCTCCCTCCTACATTCCTTCTCACTCTCTCCTTGTCTCCCTCTTCCTTCTCACTTTTTCACTCTACCTCTCTATCTTTATCTCCCCTCCCATGCCTTTCTCTATCACTCTGTCTCTCACGCTCTCTTTCTTTCTCACTCTCCTACTCTATCTCACCATATCAATCAACCTTTCTCTTTCTTTCTCTCTTATGCTTTCTTCTCCTCCAACCTCTTTCTTATTCTATTCTCTCTCAACATTCATCCTCTCTTTCTTCTATTCTCTCATCCTCCTTCCTCTCTCTACCTCCCTCCCCTCTCTCACTCTTAGTCTGCCTTTATTCTTCCTTTTTCTCTTCTCTCTTTTGTCATTCTCTCATGACCATCCATATCAATCATCTTTGTCACTCTCTCTCACTTTATCTACCTCCCTCTCTCCCTCTCTCCGCTCTCCCTCTATCTCTCTCTCTCTTTTCATCACTTGTCGTCCCTCCCTCTCTCTTTGGAGGGAAAGAGATAAGAGAGTGAGAGAAACATGATAGAGAAGTTAGGCACGCAAAGATAGGGAGTAATATCAAAAGAAAAAGTGCTGGAGAGAAAAGCAGGTAGAGAGGGATGGAGAGAAAGGGAAATGGGCAAGAAAAGGGAGAGTCTAAAATCAAAAGCAAGAGAAAGAAGGAAAGGGAGAGTGCGATATCAAGAGTGGGGGAGAGAGGGGACAAAGAGAGAGAGAGAAATAATGATGAGGTGAGAAAGAGAGAGGGCTAGAGAGACGTAGAGAGTGAGAGGAGAGAGATATGTAAAGAGAGGGAAAGAGCAATAAAGAAATAAAGAGATCAAGAAAGTTCATAGAAGATAGAGTTAGAGAGCGAGAGAAGTGAGAGTAAAAGAAATGCTCTCTCTTCTATTTCTATCTCTTTATTTCTATTTATCTCCCTTCTCTTGTTGTATCTTTCTATCTCCCTCCTTCCTCTCTCACTCTCTCCTTATATATCTCTACCTCTCTCTACCTCTACCATTTTCCCTCTCTCTCCCTCTCTTTTACTCTATCAATATCTCTCTCTGTTTTTAATTCTCTTCCTTCCATTCTATCATCCCTCCCTCACTCTTTATCTTTCTCCATCCATATAATCTCTATTTATTTCTCTTACTCACACTCTTTCATTTTTTTCTCCATCCACTCCATCTATCTCTGTACCTCTCACTTGCACTATTTATGTTATATTTTATCTTGCTCTCTTTATTGATAGTTTGAACTAAGGAGAGAGAAGTTGATAGAAATAGATAAAAGGAGTGAGAGAACATAAGATAGGAGAGGGAATGAAAGAGGGAGAGCACAAGAGGAAGAGAGCAGGAGGGAGAGAGTGTGCTAGCGAGAAATGGAAAGCTAAAGAGATAATGAGTGAGAAGGAGGGAAGGGAGGGAGAGAGTGAATGCCTCCCTCTCTCTTCTTCTCTCTCTTCTCTTCTCTCTCTCTTTCTCTCTCACCCTCTTAATAATTTAAACTCTTTTACACTCTAACTCTGTTCCTATCCTTCCCTCCTTTGGTGTCTCCTCTCTTAAATTGTCTCCCCCGCTCTCTCTCTATCTCACTTTATTCTTTTTTATTCTCCTTCTTTCTCTCCCTCTCTCCCTATTTTGCTATTTTTCTCTCATTCTTACCTCTTTCTCTATCTCCCTTCCTCTCTCAAATCTTTTTCTTTATCCCTCTCTCTATATCTCTCACACTCAAACTCTCTTTATTTCTCTCTATATCGAACTCTCAATCACTCTCATACTCCCTCCTCTCTCAAACTAAACACATGAATCCCTCTCTCCCTATCTCCTCCCTCATTCTTCTTCTCTCTTCTCCCCTCTCTCGCACCTTCAACCTATCCCTCATTTACATTTCCTCCTCCTTTATCCTCTTCTCCTCCATCCCCCTCTCTCTTTCACTAATAAGTGAGGGAGAGAGAGAGAGATAGTAATTGAGTGAAGGAGTGGAGAGATAGTGGAAGAGGGTGAGAGAGAGAATGGTTGAGAGAGTGAATGAAATAAGAGAGATATGAGAGAGAGCATGAGGAGAATGAGAGGGAGAGGAAGGGCGATTAAGAGAGAGAGTTGAAGAGTGTTATGAAGACAGAAAGAGAGAAAGAGAGATAGTAAGAGGGAAAAGAGATAAAGGGAGTGAGAGAGGGTGCGTTTAACGAGAGCTATGAGGGAGGGAAGAAATGAGAGAGAGAGAAAAAAAGTGAGGAGTGTGATTGCGATAGAAAGAGGAGTGAGAGAGAGGGAGTGAGCAAGATTCTCTCTCTACGTCCATATTAATTCCTCTATATCTCTCTTCCTTTCTTGATGGTACAAGAGAGGAGAGAATTCTCTTATGTTCTCTCACACTTTCTATATATTTATTACTTTATCTGAATATAAAAAAGAAGGAAAGATATAGATAGAAAGATAGTACAAGAAAGAAAAAAGGAGAGAGACTTGAAGAGATAAAGAAAGAAAGAGGAAGAGAGAGGTAGAAAAATAAGATTCAAAGAGAGAAAAATGTGCGTGTGAGAGAGAGTTTTACTCGGAGAGGAAATGAGAATGGGGAGAGAGAGACATAAAGAGCAAGAGAGGGAGGGATGGGAGAGAGAGATTGGTTGGAATGGGGTGAGTAGGAGAAAGATGTAGAAGAGTAAAAGACAGAGAGTGTGTGTGTGTGGGACTCACTCTCTCCCTCTTCCTCAAATTATAGAGAGAGAAGTGATCGAGAGAAAAATTGAGAATTAGAGAGAGAGAGTGTGTGTGTGTGTGTGAGTGAGAAAAGGAACACGACTTAAAGAAAATGAGAGAAATAGCGGGATTGAGAGAGAGAGAAAGAAAAGAGAAAGAGAGAGAGAGGAAGAGCGATAGTGATGAAGAAAGTGGGAGATGAGAGATCATGAGAGAGTTAGAGTGGGAGAAAGTTAGGAGAGAGATGGAGGGAAAAGGGAGAGAAAGTAAGAAGAGAGAAGAGAGAGATAGAAAAAGGGAGAGTAGTATCTACATAGTGAGAGAGACAGAGAGAGAAAATGATGAGAGCAAATCTGAGAAGGAGAGAGAGAGAAGATAGAGGGATGGAGAGAAAGAAAGAAGTAAGAGAGGGAGAGAGATTGAGTGTAAAGGAGGGATGAGAGAAAAAAAACCAAGAGAGGGAGAGAGAGAAGAGAGAGAGAGAGAGTGAGTGATGGAGCATGAGAAAGAAAGTGAAAGAGAGAGGATGGAGGTGGAGAAAAGGAAAGTGAGAGAACAAAAGTGGAAGTGAAAGAGAGATAGAGTGAGAGTAGAGAATAAATAGAGGAGAGTGGTAGGGAAAGGTTGATGTCGTGAGAGATGTGGTGCAAAGGAAAGTGCTCTTTTTCTCTACCTCTATATATCTCTCTATCCATCGGTCTCAATCTTGCTCCCTCTTATTCTCTCTAAATTTAAATTTCTCCCACTTTAACTATCATTCTCTCTCACTCTTCAAAATCAAACCCTCTTTTCTCTCTTGCTCTATGCCTCCTCTCTCGATCGCATATTCTCTCTCTCTATCATCTTTCTTTCATCTTTATCACTCACCCTTAGAGAGGGAGAGAGAGGAGAGATAGAGAATAGAAGAGAAAATAAGATATTAGAAGAGAGAGAAAGCATGAGATAGGAAGAAAGTGAGAGTTATCTCTATCTCTTTCTATCTCATTACCCTCTCATACTCTCTCTCACTTGATGGAAGAGAGTTAAAAGTGGAGGGAGGTCAATAGGGGAAGTGTGAGAGTGAGAGCTAGTGGTAAAGAGATAGAGTGGGTGAGAGCTAATGATAAAGAGATAGAGTGAGAGAGAGAGAGGGTGGTAGAGGGAATGAAGGAGGCAGAGAGTGGCAGGAGAGAGAGAGAAGAAAGTGTTAGACTGTATATTTAATGCTTAAGTGAGATAATTACAGAGTGAGAATGGAGTAAAGATGGGAGAGAGAATAAAGTGATAGAGAGTGAGAGAGTGAAAAGTGAGATTGAAAAAAAAAAGCATGAGTGACAGAGTGATTGAAAAGGGTGAGTGATACGAGATGAGAGAGATGTGGGAGAGAGGAAATGAGCAATATAGGGAGGAACGATATAGTAAGAGCAAGAAGATAGTGATATTTTGAAGATAAAGTGTGAGAGTTAGAGTGGAAGAAAGTTAAACCTACATAGAGAATAAGAGAGAGAGTGAGATAGACAGAGAGAGATAGAGGGATAGAGAACAAGAGCAAAAGTGGAAAAAGAAAGAGAAGAGTTGAGAAAAGGAAAGATTTTTAAAAAGAATAGAGAGTGCAAGAAAGAGTGAGTGAAGTTGTAAGGGGGAAAAAGTGTGTGAGAGAAAGATAGAGAAGGTGTGAAAGACGAAAGAAGGGATTCAGTGTGAGAGAGTGGAAGGGAGAGAGAGATTAGGAAAGAGAGAGGAATTGAGAGAAAGTGAGAGATTGAGAGAGCAAAAGAGATATGGTGGAATGGTAGGGAAGGCAGAGTGAGAAATATAGTGAGAAAGCTAGAGAATGATGAGGTGGGAGAGAGAAAGACAGAGAAAAAGGAAGACAGGGTGCAAAAAGAGAGAAGAGGGATAATGAGAGAGAGATAGAGAGAAAAGTGAGAGAAGAGAGAAAAATAATTAAAAAGAGTGGCTGAGAGACAAAGAGAAGGTTAGAGAGGACAAATAGATGTGAAAGAGGGAGGGGAGAGTGAGGATGGGAGAGAGAAATAGAGAGCTTTTTCTCTGCTTTAATCCTCCTCTCACTCTCTCCTTTGTGACACTCTCCCTCACTCTTTCTCTCATTCTCTCTTATTTTCTCTCTGTCATTCTCTCTTATTTTCTTTCTCTCATTCTCTCTCTCATTATCAGATTCTCACTCAAAGAGAGTGAGAGCAAGAGAGTGAGAGCAAGATAATGGGATGGACTTAGAGGGAGGGAGGGATATTGAGAGAGAGAGAAAAGAAGAAGAAGAAGAGATGAGGGAAGAAGAGGGTGTGATAGAGCTTTTCTCTCTTTCCTGTCCTCTATGTCCCTCCCTCTCTCATGCTCTCCCTTCTCTCCTATTTATCTTACTCTCCCAATTGATCTTTCTCTTGTACCGTCAATCTCTCTCACACTCGCTCTTCCACCACTCTCTACCGCCCCCACTCCTTCCTTTCTCTCTCATCTTTATCATTCTCTATTCTAATCTCTCCATCTCTCTCTAGCAAGAAAGAGGGAGGTAGAGATATAAGATACAAGAGAGGAGGGAGACAGAAAGAGTGTGAGAGTGACAGAAGTGGGAGAGTTATAGAGTGAGAGTATAAGAAAGAGTAATAGATAAAGAGCTCGTGAGAAATTTCTCTCTGTCTCTACCACCCTCTATCTATCCATCACTCACACACACTCTCTCTCACTCTCACTCTTTTAAGCTTCTTTTTTTTACTCTCTCCCTCCCTCCCTCTTCCTTCTCTTTTCTCCTTATCATCTTTTGCTCTCTCTTTCTCCCCACCATCTTCTTAGTATCTCTCCCTTTCTCATGCTCCCCTTGTCACTCTTCTCTCTCTCCTTCTCCTTCCTCTCTCTGTCTCACCCTAACCTCACTATCTCTATCTTTATATATCTCTCTCATTTTCTCTCACTCTCATTATCTATCTTTATTCCTCTTCTCTCACTCTCTCACTCTTTTTGTATCCATCCCTCCCACATACGTTATACCTCACTGTAAATCTCTCTTTCTTTCTCTATCCTCCCCCTTTCTGTCTCTTTTTCCCACCATAACTCTTTCTCTCTTTCTCTCACCACTTTCTCTCTTTCCCTCTCTTTTTCTTTATCTCGCTTTCTCTCACTCTTGATATCTCTCTCTCCCATGTTCTCCCTATCAATCTTCTTTCTCCCTCTCTTTCTCCCTCTTCCTCTCCCTATTTTCCATCACTCTCTCTCCATCTCACCTCTCTCTTCTTCAATCCACCTCAGTGAGAGATAGAGACCCTTCATCCCTGCCTATCATCTGTCCCTCAATCTCTCCTTGCTTTATCTCTATATCTCTCAATTCTCATTCTCTCTTTCACTACATTCCCCTCTCATTCTTGATATATCTCTCACCCCCTTTTTCTCTCACTCTCTCATTCTTTCACTCTTTCTAGCTCACTATCTCTCATTGTTTCTCTTTCTCTCATCTATTTGTAGCTCTATATCTCTCTCTATCTCTCTTTCCCTCTCTAAGTCTCCCACCCTCATATCTCTTTTTCTCAATCTCTTTTTTCTCCTTCCTCTAACTCTTTCTCACGTTAGAGAAATAGATAGATAAAGAGAGTGAGATAAGGGGGGATCAACCAATCTCTCTCCCCCTATCCCTCCCTCTATAACCCCCACTCCGTTCCTCTTACCCCATCCCTCCTACTCTCTCTTTGTCACTCTATCTTACTCTTGATTTCTCTCCCCCTATGCCATGTTTCTCTCACCCCTCTCCATTTCTGTCTCACCTCTCTAATTGTTTCTATCTCTATCAAGCACTCTCTTTTTCTCATCACTCTTTTTTTTCTTTTGCTCTCTTGCAATAGAAAGAGAGATTGAGATAGAGAGAAAAGATGGTTGGAGAGAAATAAGAGGAGAGTTTCTTTACATTGAGGGAGATTGGGAGAGTGATAGTTTGATAGATTGACGGAGAGAGGAAGAAAGATTGAGAGAATTAGAGAGAAAGTGAGAGAGGAAAAAAAGATAGAACAAGAAAGAAAGAGAGAGGAAGAGTGAGAGAGAAAGATAAAGCTGAGAGGGAGAGATAAAGGAAGGGAGGAGGAAAGAGAGAGAATTAGAGAGTGGGATAGAATTGGAGAGAGTGAGAAAAAGAGATAGACAACACACATGACAGAGGAAAAGAGAGGCAGATATAGATAATATTAATATCACTCTTTATACCCCTCTATCTTGCTTCTCTCTCTGTCACACACTCTTTCTCAAACTATAAACCTATCTCTCCATCAATTTTCTCTCCCTCACTATCTATCTCTTTTTCCCTCTCACTTAACTCAATCTCTCACACTCTCTCACTCTTCTCTCTCCATCACTCACTCTTTCTCTCTCAATATCTTTCTCCTTCGCACTTCTCTCTCTTTCACTCACTCTTTATCTCTCACTATTCTCTTACTCGATCATTTCTTTTCCTTTACTGTTATCTTTCTCTCTCTCGAGCTATCAACCCATCTGTCTCTCTTGATCTCTATCACTCTTTCTCTCTCACTTTCTCAGTCTCTCTTTATCTACTTACTCCCTAGTTTCTCCCACTCCTGACATCTCTTTCTCTCTATCTCTTATTAGAAGAGATGGGGAGAGAGACTGTAGATAGTTTGAGAGAGAGTGTGTGTGACAGGGAGGGTTATGTGTGTTTTTTTATCCATTTTAAATATTTTCAATACCACAACACACAAGACAAATATACTAAAAAATGTACAAATTAACCAAAATATTTACTTTAGTATAATAATTTTTCTCCTTTAAAATATCTAAAGCTACCACTCATAGTGAATTAAGGTGTACTTTAATATAAAATCGTCACTAGATTGCAAACGCATACAAACATATCGCTCAAGTAATTAAGTGCTCTAATGGAGTCCTAAGTAACGATCCCATAGTGTGGTGAAAACTTGTTTAGAAAATCACACAAAAGCACAATATTTAAGCAATAGAAAGCTCAAGTAAGAAAATAGGTCAAAATTTTTTTAATGCCACTAAAGAAACTAAGTTTACTACACTAATCTCTAAACTTCAAATCTAATTTTTCTAAAGATAAATTAGGCTTTGTGACGAAGAGTTCAAATTTAAGAAAGAACCCTCCCCCTTATAATGAGATTATAGTCATTGAATTATGAAATTGAAGAAAATTGTATTGTGCCAAATAGGAGTAATTATATTCTTTATCATTTCTACAAGCGATAAAGAACATTGGCTAATCTAGTGTTTAGTCCCTGAATCCGTGGTTAGGCTAGGAAGATACTAACTCTCACTCCATGGTTCTCATGTTCCCCTCACCTAAGGACAAAATCTCGCTTTAGTTTCCAAATGCCTGGACTAAATACGGGATTTTAGTCTGTCACCCTAAAATCTCCAATTCTACACCATCAATAAATATTTTCCTATTTATTTGCACTCAACCCCATGGACTTCATTCTCATCCATGAAATTGAATGTGGTTCTTACTTTTTGTAGAAAGCATAGCCCTCTCAAATCATATGTTTCACAATAAAGTTTAACAATTCAATTGGTCAGATCAAAAAGTAAATGAAATTCAAAGTTTGAATCATCACAATTATGAAATTAAAATATCGTACAAAAAATCTTGATTCTTCACATAGCTATTTCTCTTTGTCCGGAGAAGGACAAATAATTCTACTCAGAATTTATGAGTAAGATAAAAGAAAACATGGAATTTATATATAAAAACAAGATTACAAAACAAGAAAGAAAAGTGAAATAACTTAACTTGATCTCTTCCCCAAGAAAAAAGCATTGAAGTTCTTTTAAATCTCTTTCTCTCATTACAATAACACTCAAATCTCTGTAAGGAATAAGAAATCTATCAGTTTCCCTCTCCTCTTACAAGTCTTACAGACACTTGCCACACTCTCACACAACTTGAAACTCACGCCCCTCACTCACACTTAACACACACCACTTTTTATGACATAAAAACACTATTTTACAATGTAGGGATGAATTTCCAAAGACTCTCCATGTGCACCTCTTCAAAAATTAGACCAAATTCAATGTATTTGTAAAAATAGTCGTCTTTAGTGCCTAGTCGCCATCTTCTCTGTATTATAGCGCATAGGCGTCAGTTCTGGCGCTTAGCTACCAGTTCAATATTTTGAAAACACCACTTTTGACTCTGGCGTCAGTTCGTACCTAATGCATCCTTTAAGCTCCAAATGCCTAGACTTAGTATACTTACACTAAAATATGAAAAATACCTTTCATTAAAGTGTAATATCACCAAATATGAGCCTTAAATATTGTTGACCTCACTTTTGGTTGAGGTTTAGTTTTCCCTCTTTAGTAGCCTAAGGTCTAGTCATGTGACCTTCTTGTTGACTATTCCTAGAAAACTAGAAAGGAACCCCCACCATTAGAAATTCTAAACTCCTCTTTGCTCAATTTGAAGTTCTACATATTGGTCATAACCTCTAGCACTTAGTAGGTGGGGTCACTATGGGGGATCTCAAGGAAGGTCCCTGTAGGATTGCTTGACCTTAGGGTCGACCCTGGGTGTTGGTTTGGAGCTAGTCCACTCACCTGCACTCATTATCACCCCCAATCACTCACAATCCTAAACCTAAAATTGTTGACTTTGATCCCTTGATCTTTTGGGAGGCTCATGTAAATGGTCCCCTGGCCCTAGGCTAAGGTTTAGCTAAGACCACAATACATAGAGGACCCAAATGGGGATCTCATTGCTCGATAGTTCATACATGGTGGTTGGCACTCCAATTCTACCAAATATGTCCAACTTTGCCTTTTGCCCATAAATCACCCAAATTACCCAAATGCCCTTAAAACCCTAAATTTGGTCAAAATCCTCAAATTCACCCAAAATACCCAAAATTATTCAAAAACCATCTCAAACCCTTTGAAAATACCAAAATTACCAAAATCCACCCAAAAATTCTAAAATTACCAAAATACCCCCAAATTTGCCAAAATTACAAAAATACCCTTGGCATCCGAAACTTTCCCAAAACCTCTACAATCACTTTAAATGTCTCCAAAACCAATTTGGACCCTTCAATGGAAACTAATTTGTCCAATTTGACTATTTTGACCAAAAACCCCCCAAATTGTCTTTAAAGGCCCAATTTTCCCAAATTCACCTCAAATGTCCATCAATTTGGCCCCAGTTCCCATCAATTTTAATTCTAAACTCAAATTTATCTTTCTTTTGATCAATATAAACCAAATCCATGCCTAATTGACTCATTCTTTGAGCTCAATTTTGATCCAAATCAAAACCCCCAATTTTAGCCCTATGACCTAATCTCACCTAATTGAACCCCATAACCTACTCAATTTGCCCCAATTTGAATCCTAAACTCTTCATAATACTCCTACACACCAAATTGAACTTTCAATTTGCCTTGTTCAAGCCTCAATTTAATTTAATTTTAACCCAAATTCAAAATTCCCAAATTGGTTGTCTCCAAATTTTACCAAATTGAATGCCCCAACCCTAATATTGACACCCAATTTATGTTGAAAAATCTTCATGATATTCCTATAGACCATTTTGAACAACTAATTTGAGCTTAGTCCAACCTTAGCCCAACCAAGACCCAAGTCTAGTCCAACATGCCCAAATTTACCAAAATCCAAAAATCTTTCAAATTGAACTTGCAATTGAACTTAAAATCACTTCAATCCTTCACCAAAAATATTCATGACAATCATTTAAACCATGTTGATCAATCCATTGAACCCAATTTCATGGCTAGCCTAAACCAAACCCAACTTCTAGCCAATTGAGCCAAATTGAACCCCTTCACTAAAAATTGACTTAATCGTGCCTAAGCCACCAAATTGATTAAACCATAGCCACCAAGTACACCCTTTGAACTAAGCTAAACCCACCTAAACCAACCTAGGTGAGCTATGGACCAATGGATAGAAGTGACCAAACTCCAATATCTCTTCATCATCACCCCATATTTGGCTTAAACTTAAATATCTTCTTCATCATCACTTACCCTTAGGAGTTAACCATCATTAGCAGCTCCTTGTCCTCCCTGAGCCAAGAAGTGACAAAAATCTAGCCAGCCACCACCTTAGCTACCGGAAACAGCCACCCCAAATGAGCCCCAAATGGCGAAAACCAAAAATTAAACCTCCCTAACTTGGCTCACTCCCATTGGCCATTGGAGCCTTTCTTCCCTCCACCTCACCAAGCTTTACCACCCAACTCCAAGCCCTGAGCTCCACCAGGTAGCCATGGATTTAAATGGACCTCTCCACGGTAAAGGAAGAGAGTGCTTGGAACCTTAAGCAAACTCTATCAAAATCTCACCAGAGCTTCTCCAAACCATCCCAAGTGCAATCCCCTTGCTCTCAGCCATTGATAGCCACCCCTTAGAGCAAATTTCTCCACTGAAAATATGCATTAAAACTAGGATAGATCTTTCCACTCTACCACAATGCACCAAACTTCAATTAATTGTGCACACACCATCCCCAGAGTGAAAGAAGTTGATTCCCTACAAAAGCCCCCTCTAAAACAGCCTCAAACCTAGCTCTAGACCAACACCTGAAATCGAGTTTGATCAAAATCATACCTAAACAATTCATGAAGGCTTGAGACTCCATCTGGAGGTTCTATGGGTCCAATCAATGCTACCACAACCATGTGATTGGGGTCTCCACTCTCAGACAATGGTATTGAGCTCCAACCCTAGCCAAAGCTTATTTTGATTCTCTATTTGTAATGGCTTGATTTCATACTTAATTAACCATATAGATGTGTTCTTCTTGAGTAGATGAAGGATTAGAAAAAAACCCCATGAAATTTGATTCAGTTTAGAAGAAGATTTTAAGGTTTTAGTGTGAACGACTTATGGGGTAGGTCACTTAGGGATGATGACGGAGAGCCATCCGATCACGCATGTATCCAACCAATGAAGGAGATTAAGTTGGATGAGCAGATGGTGCGTGAACTGCGGGCCACGTGGCAGCTGAAGTGGATGGCAACGTCGAATAAGAGTGCACCACATGTGAGTTTGGAGCCGCCGTAGGATGAGTTTGCGTCGCGCTTGATAAGTAGAAAAATAGGGATTTTTGAATTATTTTAAATGCCTAAACTTCAAAAATCCATATCTTTCCCTAAAAAAATCATAAAAATAAAAGAAAAATACCCTCTTGCTAAGTGAACAATGGAGAATAATGTAGACTAAAAATAAAAATTATTTGGCAAACATATGATTTTTAATTAATTAAATACCCTATGTGGTATTTTAATTTTCCAGGACTAAAGAAGGCTCACCATGACTTGAAATTTTTAGGGTTCATTCCTCATCACAAAGGGAATGTCCTCTGATTTGTCCAAGATCATAGGACGTTTTTATGCTTCTAGCCCTAATTTTCAAGCTAAGGTGACAATTTTGGCTTATTTTAATTATTTAAATCAAAATATCACTTGAAAAATTATGGGAATAATTTTAGTAGGTTTCATGTGGTCAGAGAAGTCTAGGAAAATATCATGATGTTTTGAATTACCTTGTCAATTTCTATATTTAATTAAATGCAAATATCTTGTATTAATTTATGTAAATTAAATACTTATAAAAAATTAACAAAATCAATCCCATATTATTCATAAAAATCATGTTTATTTACTGTAAAATTTGAAAATTATTTGGCTAAGTTTAAGCACTAAAGTTGATTTTCAAAGAAACCTTGTATTTTTGTACAAAAATAATTATAATAAATAAAATACACTTGGGAGAATTATGAAAAGTTGTTTTCTGAGTTCCTTGTGGTCAGGGGCACTTATGAAAAATAAAAGTTATTTTTGGTAAAATATTTGTTTTTTGAGTCTTATTTTAAATTTGAAATAATTAAAATAATTAAAAATCCCAAAAATACTAAAAAATTTCGAAATGTTCCCAATTGTTCTCTGATCACTTGTGACTCGTTAAAATAATTTTCTTAATTTTTCCATAAATAAAAAATAATTTTTAAAAGCTTAAAAAAGAATTTTCTTTATTCTCCCATTAAAATAATTATAATTAATTAATTCAAAAAGTCATGAAATTATGTCTAAGTGTTTCTCTGACCTAAGGAAACCTCTAGTAACTTTCTCATGAATAAAAACTTTATTTTAGAAAATTAAATACATTAATTTCTAAAATTCCAATTTTCTAAATTAAAATGTATAATTAAATTAAATTTTTAGAGGTCCACATATTCTCCTCTAAACAGTATAGTTACCTCATGGATATGACACTCTAAACCCTCAAAGTCATTTGAGCTGTGTTTAATGAGGTATGAGGTGAAGTGCCCCAAGGGCAAAGTGGTAATTTTAGAATTTGGTGCATTGATTAAAATTTAGGATTAACCAAGGGAAAATGGGCAATTTTTATTTTAATAAGCATGTTTGGGTGATTAAAATATAATGGGATTACAAGGTAGAAACTCACTCACTACCCTTGCACAACATCAACAAAATCATAATCCTCCTATCCTTCATGACTTGGAAGTAAATAAAGATCAAATGATTCTTAGGTGATTGGCTTAAGCTAGAAAGATGATAATTTACTTGCCTTAAGCCCAAAGTGGAGGTGATTTAACCATTTTATAAGAATACATATCACTGAAATCAAAATTTTATAGTCACCATTTCACCTATCATGATTGTTAAGGGCTTAGTAGTGACATAGGCTCGACGTCTAAACTTAGTTGATCGGATTTAGAAGATAACATAATTGGTGATTGACATCTTTAAACACTACAAGCCTGACCTTAATTGTGGGCACCATAATCTTAAATAACCTAGACTTTCTTTAGAGACACCCACTCACATAACTTTTAAATGAAACATCAATTGACTAATCGAGTATCCTATCCTTAGGATAATAAATTGTTAAGTTTCACTGAGCAACGGGGTAGTCAAACTTCAACATTGGATAGTTGATGGAACAATATGATAAGTTCAAAATGAACTCAAAAGAATTCAAGAGAGCCTCAAAGTAGTTTAGGTTCATTCCCTCAACACTTTGAAGCCTTTTGGATATTTTGGAGAGCAAATTGAACTTGTCATATTTTGTTCTAGAATTATCCACTAGGATGTTCCAAGATCCAACAGAATCATAGCCTGGGGATTGGTAGATAAACCTTCATCTACTCTTGTAATTTAAGTTCCTTGCAATATTATATACATGCAATGGAAGTACTGACCATTCAGGTGTGGAACAAGAAGACTCGCCAGGTACGCTTTTATAATTTGTAGTATCGTCTTTTCTTGTATTTTTCACACTGTATTTTTAAGCTTATAAAACTTGTATGTTAAGCAACAATGACACCCTGCATGAAAATAAAAAGTGCTAGGATAGTCATAAAACCAAAACCAAAACTAAAATCAACTAAGATAAAATTTACTGCCACAACATTCAAAACATAAGACACTCTAAACCCTCAAACCAAATAAATTAAGACTTCTTTATCGGATGATAGGGAATCCCTCAGAGGAGGTAACCTATGGTTGTTAAAGAGACTTCCCATGATCTAAATGAAAGTATGGAACTCATTGAGTTGAGTTTAGTAAATTCATTTGGACTAAATGAATCCAATAAAAAAGTGGTACCAAAATGAGGGAATCGTAGGATCGTAACTGGTGTCACTGTAATCAACTTTAATATACCCCATAATATTTAGATGACCATAACCATAGGAATATCTGATTTGACATTATAACTTGACACATTAGAATACTTAAACTCTTCATGGTGAGTAGCTTGGAGCTATCATTGTGTGCAACATGACCATCTTCATCTGCAAGAGGATCTACAACAACATATCTTTCCTTAGAATTAAATAATTAGCTATAGGATTTTAAGGTTGTCTACCTAGTGCAACATAAATCCTCAACATATCTTTAGGACTTTGTACAACTCTGCTATACAATATAAGCCCTAACTTGTCTTAGGATCCGAGGTTGTCGTTCGTCACGACCAAAATCCTCATATCTTCCAAGCAATTTGTGTGGTCGTTTCACACAAATGTAAGCCCTAACTAATAAAATTAGCAGGATAAAACATTTAAATATTTCTCTTCTAAACTGAAGCCAAACCATAGGGTAGCATGGGAAGTCAC